>JAHWXV010074695.1:0-23028 GCA_024586415.1 Phrixothrix hirtus
CAGAAATGAGATTAAAGATTCATGTTCAAACCAAAATGTAGAAAGGCATTTTATTCCCCCCCCCCCTCCCTCCCATTCGCCTACTTCGGTGGCCTTTGGGAGGCTGGTATAAAATCGATCAAATTTCACTTAAAAATTGATTATTATAAAACGTATTTCATAAATATTTAAAACTGGCATGTTTCAGTTTTAGTTTTGGCTGCATACTAATTTGGTCAAATTTATATGAAGTTTATTTACTATTGATATCTTGAACTGGTTATAAAATTTAAATAATACTCAATATAAGCAGTTGTTTGCAAATATTAGCAATATGAAGACATTTATCAAAAACAATTTAACGTTGTGTTGAAGTGGCTTAAAGCAATGCAGAATATTTTTATATTTAGTAAGAAACTTGTTTTTATTTTAAGTAAATTATAAATTTTTACTACTAAAAGACTACTAGAAATTTTACAACTGTGGATATTTAATAATCATCTAGGGACATTGATTAATGGTGTTCTGAAATCGTGTCCGTCTCATACTGCATGAAGATGTTCAGTTGGTGAACCATTTTTGCTTGAAGATAAAAAGCAATGCCGGGCTGAAAACTTTAATTGCAAATATCTCGAAAACTACGCAAAGGGCTTTTTGACGTGTATACCAATATGTATTTCCTGTTAAACTGATGAACCTTATATCGCAAGCACCCTGCATATATCACATCTAGATCAATTAATTTACTAAATGCAACTATTTTCTCCATTAGTATTCAATTTGTACTTAAAGGAATTTAAATAATTTACATCGACTAGTGTATGAAACATCTCGCATTAGGCTGTTAAAAATGAACAAACCCGAACAGATTCTTGCATCTAATTTCAGTGTACACAATTTACAAGTTTACGACATCTGGCGGCATTCCATTCGAGTTGAAGAATACATTTAATAACAGATTTCGTGGTTTATTTACTGGTGTTGTCTACGTCGTTGGTAGCTGTTTTGCAATTTTTATAACTTGGTTCATTACGTCACTAATTTACGTTATTTTAATTTAGCTTTAGGATTGAGGTAGCCAAACTAGTTCGAACTGTATTGACCTTTATCAACAAGTTTCAGAGTTAAGACCCTTCTAAATAATGGACTCTAGAGTTTACAGTCCCGTATTTACACCAAAGAGAAAATTTACATATATCTTCCTATTCAAATAGTTTCTCTAGAAACTTTATCGGCCTCACCAATATTATACGATTTACGACTTTGTTATGTTTTACCAAAGTAAATAACAAAAGCTTTACGCTCTATACATTTATTTAATCAAAATCAAATGAATATTTTCAAGTCAACAATATTTTCATTTAAATCTAATGCACAAAAATCTTAAATAAAACATTTAATATTTATCACCCCTTCGGTTACTTCTCTATACAAGCCGTTATGACAGATTGTAAACAAGTGCTTACTACAATGCCATTTTCTGCACTCCAGAAAGAACTTCTGGTTCTTCAAAAGTGTTTATTCAAATTAAAATAAATTTTTTTAAGTGTTAAAGTAATAATCATGCAGCACCTTTCTTTTATTTGTTTACTAAAGTTTATAAGACGGTTTAAGTTTCACTTATATTATCTACGATTTTAAATACTTAGGCTTCCTTCTGGCTGTATGATTCCAGGCGAGCTGTATTAAAACGATTTACTTCCCTTTAAAGTCTCATTTAAAACTAGCGCTAATTCTTTTAAGTTGCGTATTTGAATGTTTGATTTATTTTGTTGTTTTAAATTAGGAAAATTAATTTACATTGAATTGTAACTTCCAAAGCTTTTTAATGCCACCATCACCAATACGTGACGCAAGTTATGATGAAATTTACATTTCTAACTTCAACGGAATTAAACTCGCCTTCCAGCTTGATGAATACAACAGCGTAAACTCTTCCACAACAAAAGATGACGCTTCATGCGTGTTCTAGCTTTTTATAACATTGGGGCATCCCTCTTCGATATTTTCCTTGCCCAATTGGCATCTTCCAAATTTCAAATTTTGGTTTCATGCTTAAGATGGCAAACCTTAAATTTACGTTCTAATCACGGTTTTTTCCTTAGCGTTTCAAGGCTTCAGCCCCGGTTGTTTTTTGTGACGTTAGCATCTTTACCCTAAGAATTTCTATATAAAGTGTTTCCCTTCATCATTTTATTTTACATCCCATTGCTTTAAAGTTTTATTTTTTTATACGTATTTTAAAATCACTCGCGATTTGTTTATTGCGGAGCACTTTGAAACTTGTGAAAATATTTAATTTTATAGTCTGAGAAACTTAGTTTAAAACTTAATATTACTGGTTATTTTATATTATAGTGTAACGGTTCAAAGCGGGGTCTTTGAGTCACGGGATCGAGAAAAATTATTTGTATTTTAGTAGCCGGGAATGCTCGTCCTTTTAGGCCAGTTCGATTTGGTATGGTAGCAGGTTTCGGTCGTCGCTGAAGTTCTTCTTAGTAGTGGTTCGTAATCGACTATCCTAGATTTGAGAAAGTTAGGTATGAAAATGGAGAGACACCCGAAAGAGTTCTCGATCTCTTGTGCGAAACGATCTTTTTACAAGCTGGTATTTAATAATTACGTTCGGCGGAAATAACAAGATATATAAAACCTTCAGAAGCAATTTTATTCACAGTAATAAAAATTATAACTTAAATTAATGTTTCCGGATGTTTTATACATAAATGACAAGAACAAATAATTAACAAGCGTAAATAAATACATTTCTTGTTCGTTAAGAATTAGAGTTTTCAGAGTAACAGAAGGAATCGCGGCGTAAAGTTAATTTTAGTAGATACGGAACGCCGCTCTGAGGCTTCGCAAGAAAGCGAACTCATCCGGCCGAACTTTGATGTTCGCCTTTTACTTATGTAGTTTTATTGAACAAGTTCAGTATCTTTCCATGTGCCAAAGTGGTCGCGCCACTCGCGTGCGTACAACGTTCGTAATATGACTTCTTCGATTCGGACAACGATTCTTTAACCCGTTCGCGACAAATGCCGCTCAACGAGAGGAAGTATCAAGAAGGCATCGCTGACGTCAAACTGACTCCCGTTACGGAAACAGCTCAGAGGCGTTCGCCGATGGCGTCGGTTTTAGGTTCTAGCGACGATTGCACATCCGCTACAAAATCAACTCGAGGTGCGAGCGTTCTAGTTAAGCCCTATTGCCGTTAAACTTCCGCCACAAAGACAACACAGATACCTTCGACTATAATTTATACGGTATCTGGTAATCAACAGGGGTTCTTCGCCCTTGCGGATGTATGAACTAATTTTACAGTTTCAAATACTGCAACAATGGTAACAATATAATTAAATTGAAGCGGACGGTTTGCTTTCTTTGCGATTAACAAAGCACTTTTGAATATAATAAAATTATCTTCGCTTTCGAATCAACTTGAGCATGGAAATACTAGAGCTCTCGGTACTAGTTCGGTCACGACTTCGCGAGAAGTCTCCTTTCCGCTGAAAGCTTCGTTCTTTTTTACCGAATTTGGTTATTCCGCTCTCTGTTCCTCGAGCGTTTCTGATAGTGGTTATTTGGTCTTACATTTATTGATAAGCGTATCGCTTATATGCTTTGATTAACAATTCATTCGTTTCAAAATATTGCGCAATTCCAATTAATATTCTTTAGTTAATTACGTACCGTTTTTAAAATTGCCTTATGTTAGCTATTTATTTCGGTGGTAATTTCTTGTTTATATTTGAACGGTTATTTGATATTTTAGTTGTGCAATATTTCGTTATGTCTAAGTGTTACTTAATTAATACAATTAATATTTTATATAAACTCGGTTTAATAAACAATATTTATTTGAAATTACTTTGCGGTCACTCACTTCTTATTATCTGTTACAATGTCTGATCAAACTAATTTTCAGGTAATTTCGCGGAAACATAAGACGCACGTATTTGTAGCAAATCGGATTCTGCGTCCCTTTTACACTTTGACATGTTCTGCTGGAAATGCTACAACAGCATATTATTTAGAAATTTGAATTAAATGGTAGTTTACTTAAATTTCTAAAGTTAGAACAACGTAATTGTTTAATTATTAATTACGGTGTTTATCGTTACTTTTGCTATAAACAAATTCTGATTTTAGTATTTGATCAATACAGAATCTTGGGGTTTTGTCATAGTCGCTATTGAAAATATTATAATGTTAAACTTGGACTTAACATTAAATCCTTTTTACTTCCGTTGCGCATTTTACATGTTTAAAATTATCATACCGGGTGATTTTAAAAATTTGAGTGCACAAAATTCTGAAATAAATGATTCAAGGCTACTTAAGTTAACCTTGAACATGCAAAAATATTTACTTGTTCTACCGCTTCACTCTTTTATAAATTACTCGTTAATGTTATTGCAAAATTTTTAATAACTTGTTCGTTGTATAAATTTCCTTCCAAATATAACGTTTGAGATACTAGAAAACAATACGAAATTCCTAGGTCATTGTCGGCATTAATCTACTGGATAAACGTTCGTAGGTAGTTACTTTGTACTTTTTAAACGGACTGGCATTCAAAGTACTTTTAACTTTGGAGAGAATCTAAGTAGCTTGCTAATGTTCCTCCCCATGAATCTAAGATCCACACCGAACTGCTGAGCAACGGGACATTGCTTTGATTGGGTGATGTGAATGTATGGAGATAGCAAATCATTGACGTTCATATTTTGTAATTCCTGTTTGTTCTATTACCACCATCGCCATATATGTTGAATAACGTATGTGCGTGTTCAAGTCGTTTACGCAGTCTAATATTTTGAAGTACGATACAATTAGTTTTAAATATTTTAGTCTCATTATTATCTTCGTAAACTGTTATATGGGAAAGATAACGGGGTGATTACGTTTTCCGAAAAGGAAATATTAAAATTCTTCTATTTGCGTAAATATCTCAAAATTCACAGTTATAAAAATTAAAATTTGTTGTGCGAACTGAGGCACCTAGATCTGACTGCTAAAGGCAGATTTTCAGTAGTATAGTAGGGAGACCCAACAATCACTGATGTAAACTGCGTCTATTCTACGTATAATAGAAATGAAAATGTTTTCAAAACAGAAAAGGCTTGAAGGTCGCACAGCCTGATTGTAAAAGTTTAGGCACTGCATGTTAATATCTGCTGAATTGTATTCCGGGTTTTCAGAAGGTTTCGCTATTTTAAGATATTCGTGCCGCTGTGATAAAATAAGTCACGATAGAAGTGTTTTGCCAGAATTCATATCCACGAAGATTGCTGTAGCGGTAAACTGCATTTGTAAGTTTTTACAAAACTATCTCACCTGTTTAGCTTTTAATTGAAGTAAAGTTTGGAATCTTTACTTCCTAACCATCAAAATCTTATACTAGAGTAACATACATATGATAACTTCGGTTTTAATTCTGGTTATTTACTTTGATGAAGTAATTCTGTTTTAGCATACAACATCCCTGACACGAAAGTTAGGTGGTTCGATATAGTTATGACAAATGCAATTAGAATAAGCCTTCAAGGAATAGATGTATGGACCTGGAAAATGTGCAGGTATAAATAATATCCCTGAGCTCGGTATTTAAAATTACATAAATAAATATAGAGAAGAGAAGTGTCTTCTCAATGCTACAGTAGAGGGCAAAAATTATTTTGCATGTGTAAGCCTTGCATTATGTGGATTTCTTGTGAAGAGTTGATGTTTTAAAACGTCGGAAAAATTGGAATTCGGTGATGCGGGTAAATCCCCTATCGACTTCGTTGTTCAGGGTTTTGTTTGTTTTAATATGTAACACAACAGCGATTAAAGTTACAGCAGCCTGCGTAATCAAAGGGTAGATTTACTTGAGATAACCCAGAAGATTAAAGGGACATATCAAAAGGGGTCATTTAAATCAACCATCTGACATGACACTGCATTAACCCAAATCTCAAGATATATCGCTGAAAATGAAATGGCTTGTTCTCTTCGTTAGATAAATAATTAAACTAATTGTCTGCACCATTTTAATCATCTTCTGCTAAATATTGCTTTTACTGAATGTAGAAATTATAAGGATCAATGTTTTCCTATTGTCATATCGTGCATTCAACCATGAATTATTATAGGCTCACACCAAGTACAGTCAAAACGATTTGTTCGCTTTACAGATTTGTTCTCACGTTAATCATTGTCTATTCCGCTCAATGTGAATTACATAAAGATTTATTCTCGCAAATGCAGACCTAGCAAAATCTAAATCGGTTTCCTGCCTATAAACGACTATCCCTTAAGGGGATCCCCTGGGTTTATAATATCAATAAATTGTTACTCTTTGATATATTTTTCTTTGTTTCATTCAATAGTTATGCTTCTCTTGTGCCGCTTTTCCTTAACATTTCACTTATTTAATTTAAATAAATTTTCCATTGTATTATCCTGGATATTTGAATTTCTGCAAAAAATAAGGAAAATGTATAAAAGTTCCTTCGCGATCCTGATGTAGAGAAAGGGCGATGAAACGATAATTAGAAACATTTACCGCTACTAAAACAACCAGTTTACAGTTTTTACTTAAAAGGTAAATAGAGTGCCATTTCGCCCAAGAAGGCAACGGCACTCATCCTACTTGCTACTAGTTATACCGAGTTTTTTATAATCCAACTTCATCTACACGCATTTGTATTCATGTACATTTTTTCATAATGTTTGTGGCTTGTTCTATTATCCTTTAAAAGGTGTTACTTCTGAAAGCTCACGACTACCGAATTTTTCTATGCTCACTACCTTATTTATATTTCAAAATCCTTTCTATGTTGGTTCATATTGCATTCCCAAAAACTCAGCCAGATGCAATTTTAAAAACAGAATTTGGTTATATTGCTTTAAAGCTGGAATCATAACAATTTAAACGAAAATTAATGTAAACTATGTAAAATAAAATACTATACTCACCTAATGATGTGTATTATTAATTTTAGGACAACAAAATTTATTTACATTTGTTTGAGAACTTATTTGCACATAAAATGTGAGACAAAATTGCAAAATCTCATTTACAAACTTTTAGCGCAAAAAGTCGTCAAAAATTTATGCTGATTTACTAAGCATCTTTTTGACTACCCTACCCATCTTAGTCAGCATCTCCAGGCAAATCAATTATCCTTTTCCGGATATTTAGTCACGTACAGACAAGGCACACTCTAAAAGAGTGGACTCTTTTAAAACAGCTCAATTATAGTTCGTTGTTTTATAAAACATCAATTTCAAAGATGTTTAGAAAATGAATACAGAGAGCGGGCTATATTAACTCATCAACAAATCAAAATTACAATTATTAAGTTATAATTGGTTATTTCTAGAACAAGGAAAAAAATACAGCCAACTAGCCGTCTGAAAATAAGCAGTTTGCATTGAAAAGATGAACAAACATTTATGTATCTGGAATGTAGGGTGGGTCCATCTTGGTTCTTGGTCAATTGTTTATGAATGTAGTGGATGTGGCGGGGTTATTATACAAATAAATTTATAGTTTTAATTACGCTCCCAACAAATTTTGATCTTTATTTATTTAAGCAAACGTTTTCGTATAAAACTGATAGATTATAGCATCCTCAGTCTTAACAGCAGTTCCTATTCGTTCTATTGAATATTTTTGTTCGAAGTATTTGTTTTATATTATAATTTTTCAAATGTCGCTTTATGTAAAAATGTACTAGGTAATTTAGAAACACTCTTGTTATACTGATAAATAGTTATTTTTGTTAAAAACGTTATTAAATCTTAAAGTTTATTAACTCTTAACAGTCCTAACTATAAAAGAGATTTTAATTTGTGCCGTCTTTGACCGTTTTCAACATGATTAGCTATTTATTTTTACAACAAGGACGTGTTTAAATTAAATATATACACATTTTACATAAATGGCATTTAAAATTATTAAAATATAAAGCAAATAATTCTAACAAAAACATTACGCCTGAGGATGTCATAATATATCAGCTTTGAGAGACCAGATATATAAGTCCCTTGATTGTGCTTGACTCAGCATCCATGATAATATAACAATAAATTTATTGTTGAAAAATAACAAACCAGTTGAATGGATTAACTTGGAAACTGAAACCCTTATTTATTTGTTAACCAAGTATCTAAAGCGAAGCTTGAACACTTCATAAAATGATTCATAAAAAGAAATTTCAAAAGCTTATAACATTGAAACAAATATTCTGATAATTGATGGCACGATTATTATAAATTAGAGTAAATATTTTTATAAGGATTGTAAATTGCACATATAGCATCAGAAGGCTGTCTCACTGGTTACCCAAGGGATCCACTCATCATCGCGGGTAGGGCCTCGGATCTAAACCAAACGTGTTACAACGTGGATTTTATCGAGGGTCGAGCCAAATCCTCAAGGTCGGACCGATGCAAAGGTGCAAACGCTAGAGAAATGTAGATTATATGTGTAGCTGATTTAGACCATCTCACAGGTTGCCCAACAAGGCTGCTCGCCATCGTCCTAAAAAAGCGACGCCTCGAAGCGGATCCAGACGCACCTTTCACAACGCGGAGTTTTTCGAGTGGTAATTTTCCCAACGAGTCAGGTTATCAAAGCTTACGGTCGTGCACGATCGACGCAAGGGTGATAATAATATAGACCCTTCATTCCTCCTCAAGAGTGCGTGATGCGCAATCCCACGTATTCTTTTCAGACTATAACTATATGGAAACATATGAGTCCCAAATTCATCCTTGTACTCATTCGCAATGCCGATCTCGCGGCAAGCAACGAGTAGCCTGCGGTCGATCCCGAGGTTCTCATTTCGACGTAAAGCTTTCCGGGGGTCGTCTGACAGACGTATACGGCAGAATATCTGCTATAACCCTTATAGGTGAGCGGCCTGCAAGCAGGAATCTATCGGTATGTACAAAGCAATAAATTGGAGCCCTTTGCTTTGTGTAAACTGATATACAAAGCAAAGGGCTCAAAGTTATTGATCCAATCTTTTGATTTCAAATTGAAATACAAGTAGAGTAGTAGTATTTCGAAATGGCGGCGAACAGCAATGAGAGAATTGTAAAATAAAGCATTCCAAAATTTATTAGCAATAAGAAAAATTGCACGAAGATCGTTCAGAAAGTAAAGAACGTTTGCGCATCACACGCAGCGCGATTGAATGTACGCCAAGCAGCTCGCGTCCCAGCCTCAGTATGAGCCGAGTGTTGTTGAGACGAGGCCATGCTTATGTGTTTTGTGATCATTAAAAATAGCTATGCCAATAGAAAATCTCGCCAAATGTCAAATGCGTAGTCATTCGCTTTCTGAATGCACAAAATGTTCGACCTATCGAAATTTATAGCCAAATTAAGCAAGTTTATGGTGACAATATAATAAACAAGCCGTCAGTGAGGAAATGGTGCATAATGTTTAATCAAGAAAGAACCAGTGTGCACGATGAAGAACGGAGTGGAAGGCCATCACTCATTACTGACGAATTGAATGTAAAAGTTGAAGAAAACTTCAGCAAAACTAAGCTCTGAGCGTATTAGATGAATCTTCTTTACAAATTTCGCGATCTCTGCTACATAAAATAGTGACAGAATACCTGGGTTACAAAAAAAGTTTGTGGTTGTTGGGCGCCTAAGGCGTTCACTGATGTCCACAAAACGAAACAGATGGGAACAGCCCTTGAATTTTTGATTCAATACGAGAACGACGGCGACGAACTTCTCGACTGCATTGTAACGGGAGATGAAACTTGGGTTTCTTACAGAACGCCGGAAACTAAGGGTCGATCTATGGCATGGCATTACTCGAACTCAGCCTCAAAACCTACTAAAGAAATATCAAATTTGGTAACCAGAAAATTGATGGCAACAGTTTTTTGGGATAGAAGGTGTTTAATCAACTTGGAGTTCATGCCAAGAGGTGAAACAATAAACTCAGCGGCCTGCATTTAAAGTCTGAAAGCCTTAGGCGCGGCATTCAAAACAAAAGGCGCGGAATATTGTCGTCAAAGGTGGTTT
Organism: Phrixothrix hirtus; assembly: GCA_024586415.1. Taxonomy (NCBI): domain Eukaryota; kingdom Metazoa; phylum Arthropoda; class Insecta; order Coleoptera; family Phengodidae; genus Phrixothrix; species Phrixothrix hirtus. The sequence continues at coordinate 10,021 of JAHWXV010074695.1, forward strand.
TGATCCACGACAATGCTCAACCTCAAACCAGTGCACAAATGCAGGAAGAATTTCAAAGACTTAGGTGGGAAATCTTTGGGCATCCTCCTTATAGCCCTGACTTGGCACCAAGTGATTTCTATTTGTTTCCGAAATTGAAGGAGGTTTTAGGCCGAAAACAATTTGAAAACGACGAAATCTCAAAGAAGCAGTAACATAATGGGTCTGATCTTTGGCGGCTGAAGAATACAACATCGGTTTCGAAAAACTGGTTGCACGATACAAGTGCCTTGAGAGCTACGGCGATTACATCGAAAAATAGATTGAGGTGGTGTAGATAAAGATTTATGATGGTATCTTTTGTTTTGTCTAGTTATAGCAAAACGTTCTTTACTTTCTGGACGAGCCTCACATAATAACAACACTGAATAATATTGTTCAAAGTAATTAATGTAAGTGTTTCTCCTTCTAAGTGTGTTTCTTCAAACTACACGATAGAATGAACCACCAACCAAAAATCTAAGGTATAATGCTGCGAAAAAACGTGCGTAGGTTCAGGGGTTTCTGGGTATTGATAAGTTTCAAATATGGCATTTAAATAAAACTAGTCTACAGTTACAAATCGTTTTCGTTGCCAATCTGCCCGAAAAGAAACTCCTTCCTCACATAAATTAGCGTTTCAAATTTAAACCACATGTTTTCCGAGATTAAATACAACCAAGCTCGCTTAAATCTGTATGTCGCTGCGTTTTACTATTGCAAGTTATACGGTTTCGCTATCTACTCCACATGAAACTATTTATAAAATGACATACATTTCTAGTACTGCAAACAATTAGATTCCTTTTGTTAATTTATGCGTAATATAATTAGATCATCTCTCTGCAATTTAATTCAGTAGCATACATTTTAACAACCGTACCAACGGAATTTTTAAAAATTTCTGCGCTGAACCGTTCTTTCTCAACTTTTCCAGAATATTATAGAATTTATAGTTCACATATAAATAGAGGAATCGCTGTCTATGTAGTAGGTTCTGCAATTGATACTGATGTATAAAGACATTAGCAAGTATATTGTGCTTTATAATAAATGTTAAAATAAATAAGTATATACCTACATTTTGAATATTAATTGTGAATAGCATAAATTAGGGAATTAAAACAAATAATTGAATAAATTCTGAGTTTTGTTACAACAGCTAATTTTTGTTATGTCTGATAGAAATTAATTGCAATTAATTAAAAGGCTAACGCCGCTATTTCAAATAATCCATTTAGATAATGTAGACAGCATATACACCTCATAATCTCAGTATGCATTGATTTTACACCAATATAATGAATTTATTACACCAAGATAAGCAAGGTTTAATAATCATTTCCTTAATGAACCAAAAAGCAAGATTAGATAATATATTTTCTAATTAGTTCTAAATATGCGTACCAAAACATTTCCATTTAAAGTAAATTGGCACATTTTACTGTTTTTAAAATTTGGTTAGCAATAATTTGCTAGTTAGCTAGTAGAACTTATATACCTGAAAGATTGTGATAAGTTTTGTTAATACTTCGGGACTATGCTCCACACAAGCTACATTTATCATGGAATCTTACTATTCCACGACAAAAAGTGGCCAACAAAAACGACCCCGACAAAATGACGTTGCGGCATAACGACGCCGCTGAATCAGCTCCACGATAAAATGGCGCCAATAAAAACGGCCTCGGAAAAATGGCACTGCGACATAAAGGCGCCGCTAAAACACCGCCGCGACAAAACGGCGCCAGAAACCGGCCCCGCCTCAAAACGGCGCTGCGTTATAACAGCGCCGGTAAAACGACATCCCTGCATGGACTGTTTATTATATAATTAAGTGTACAATGAAACAAAATGCAAGTTATTGAGTGCGTTGCTTTTATTTCTTTTTTCTATCTCGAAATTAGGGTTTAGATAAATTTTTCTGTTTTTTTTTTAATTTAACGTTGCTAATCTTCATTGGAAAATGCACACATTACCTTACAACCTTAGATCATTAGTTAATTACCTATGATTAGAACTGACTGTTGTCCGCAATTCGATTCAACATAATTACCCTGGCTTAACCTTTAAAAGTTGATATGTCCAATGAATTCGTAATGAGTGGACATTCATTAGAAGTTATTAAGCCAATATTAATTTCAGTGCCCGAGTGTGTCAGTGCATTACGTATACTTTCTAGTAGTCGCGGTACGGGCAACTACGTGTTGGCTTGCAAAGTAACGCGTTCATGACAGGGAGCTTAGTCTGTATAGAATAGCGTTAGACATGCCTGGGATAATTCTGGGATTGTAGCTGCGCTTGTAGCACGTAGGCTAAATACGTCAACACTGACCGGTATGGTGTCGATTCCGTAAGTAAGGAATGCTACGTCGACATAGGGTACGATCTAGGCTAGCAACCAGGTCTACCTTTAATAATATTGCTAAAAAGAACACACGAAAAGCCTTGGACAGTCAAATCTACGGTGGGCGGCTGAGATTGAACAAGATTTACCCACCTTGGAATAAACGCGAGAAAATGGAGTGAAAAGAGGGAACGTGGAATATAAGAGGGATGTATGGAAAGGAAAATGAGATTTCGAGTGAAATGAGAGAGACAAGGTTAGATGTGCTGTGTGTGGGTGAAACTAAGTGGAAAGGGAAAGAAGTGCTAGAGATGGATGGTGGGAGCCTAGGTTTCTGGTCTGGAGTAGAGAGCTGGATGCATGCTTCAAAGGAAGTGGGATTGATTTTGAGCGAATTCGCTAAAGATCATGTAAGGAGTATGAATTGGTGTCTCCCAGGCTACTCTGGGTTCGAATAGAGATAGTTATCAGGAAAGTAGTGGTTGTAGCGTGTTATACTCCGGTGAATGGTGATAACCAGGATGAATGTGAAACCTTTTGGATAGGGTTAGAAAGGGTACTTAATTCATTTCATGTGAATGATAGAGTGATTTTACTGGGCGACCTGAATGAATGAGTGGGAGTAAGAAGAGAAAATATTGATCGTGTAATTAGTTCTTACGTCGATCCCAGAACGAATGAGAATGGGCAAGCGTTAGTTGGGATATGCTTAGAAAATGGGATGTTTGTTTCAAATATGTGGTTTAAAAATAATGATATCCATTTGTATACGTAGCAAAAAGGAGAGCCTAGCACCATGTTTGATCTAATCGTCTATGATGAGAGGTTACGTGAATTGGTATAGGGTACACGAGTGATGAGAGGTCCTAAATGTCGAACGAATCATTTTCTGGTAATGTCAAAAATTGAGCTTGGTAGAAAGTGGGTATATAAGAAGAGGGCAATTGCAAGAAAGACTAGAGCGAAAGTGGAAAGATATCAGGAGGAGAATGTGAGAGAGGAATACGTACAAACATAGAGAAGAGAATGTGTCAGAAGGATTTGAATGGAAGTATGAAATTGGAAAAGGTGACATCGAATGTCCATGGAAGAGGTTGAAAGTACCCGTGATATAGTGTGCAACTAAAGTATGTGGAGTGAGAACGATTGGAAAGTCGAAAAAGAACGCATGGTGGAATGATGGCGCGAAAAATGTAGTAAAGGAGAAGAAAGAAATATATAAGAGAATAATTGGAACCAAAGATGAGAAGAACAGAATATATCTACTGAAAGCGTATCCGATCAAAAAGAAACGTGAAAAGGAAGCTGTGGAGGAGAGCAAAGAGAGTTTTAGGGTGAAGGAGGGAGCAAGAATGCAGAATGATTTTGACGGTAATAAAAGATTATTTTGGAAGTGGGTAAGGAATGCAAAGCAGGGTGCAAGGAACCGAGTAAACGGAATGTGGAATAGCTAGAATGAAATAGAGTGTGATGAAAGTAAAGTGATATTGCGTTGGAAAGAATATTTTAAAGTGCTGTATGGCAACAGGGATACTGGGATAAGTGTGAATGTGGGAAATGCTGGAATAAATAAAATTAAAGAGGGCGATAAGAGTATAGGCGTGGAAGAAGTACGAAATGCAATAAAAAGGCTTAAAAATGAGAATGCTGCTGGAGTAGATGAAGTTACGAACGAAATGTTAAAGTATAGCGGTATGCGACTAGGTGAATGGTTCTGCAAACTATTTAGTACTTGTATTCAATTACCAAGAGTACCAGAGTACTGGATGAGTGCTATGATCGTGACTCTGTACAAAGGCAAAGGCGGTAGATATGAATGCAAGAACTGTAGAGCTATAAGTTTAATAAGTATAGCTGGGAAGGTGTTTGGTAGAATTATAATTGATAGAGTTGGCATAAATACTGAAAGAAAGATATGGGATGTATAGGGAGGGTTCATGCCTGGACGAGGGTTGCGTGGATCAAATGTTTAGTCTGCAGCGAATGACCGAGAAGTCTTTGCATGTTAATGGGAAAATGTATTTTACATTTGTGGATTTAGAGAAAGTGTATGATAGCGTGAATAGATGCAAGTTATGAGCAACTCTGATAGAGTATGGTGTAAAGGGAAAACTACCGAATGCAATAATAGCAATGTATGACGGAAGCAAAGCGTGCGTGAGAGTGAACGGTGCGGTTAGTGAGTACTTTGAAATTGAGCAAGGTGAGAGACAACGATGTGTGATGTCTCCACGGTTGTTTAATATATTCATGGATAATTGTGTGAGAAGTGCATATAAACATAAATATAGGCAGCGAAGGTGTGAAAGTGTTGATGTATGCAGATGATCCAGTAGCTAAAATCATGAGCCAAATGCAACAAATGCTGGACAAATTTGTAGAAGTGAGTGAAAGAAAGGAACTAAAAGTCAATAGTGGCAAAATAAAGGTAATGGTTTTCAATAGGCATGATGAAATGGAAGTATGTCAGCTGAAGTTGGGTAGCGAGATAATTGAACAAGTGGATAATTTTGGTTGCCTTGGCAGAATGTTTGCAAATGATGGGCGAATAGATAGTGAAATTGAAAACAGAGTGAATGCAGGCAGGAGAATAATTGGCAGGGAGTGGTCAGTAACCAAGAATGAGCAGTTAAGTATGGAAGCAAAGAAGGTTGTGTATAATAGTGTATTTGTTGCAACTATTTTATATGGCAGTGAGACTGGGGTTTGTTAAAAGAAGCATATAAGTAAAATAAACGCCGTAAGTATAAGGCACCTAAGAGCTGCATGTTGTAAAACGAGATGTAAAAGGGTAAGGAATGAATGGGCGATGGATACGTGCCAGGTAAAGGCGACACTGTCTGAACTGTACAAAAGAAGTGCGTTAAGATGGCTTGTACATGTGGAACGAATGAGTAATGGACGCTTAACAAAGAAAATATATGAGACAGGTATGAATGAAAAACTAGGTAGGGGTAGATCGAGAAAGAGGTGGTTGAATATGATTGAAGTAATTATAGAAGGAAAGAGAATAAAGAGCGCAAGGAATAGGAGAGCTTGCCAAAAACGTTGTATGAATTTAATGGAAGCAAAATAAATGTCTAAGGACAGAAAGGAACGGAGAAAAATAGCGAATGGGAAATAGTAATGATAGTAGGATTGGTAGGTAGTAGTGGGCTAGTGTGGATACTGTAGAGTGCTGGGAGTTGTGATGAAAGGCGGTGGTAGTGAGAGGGGGTTAGTGTATGGGTGAATGCAGTGGTTGTGAAGGTGGAGGCTTGTTATTGGGTTTTGCCTAGCCCACTAAGGAAATGGCATGTTCGGCAGTAGTAGTAGTAGTAGCATTGCTTTCAAAATGGGACATGCCCATGGCTAGTAAATATACATTAAAGGATTATAGCTAATGAGTAACCTATTTGCAAGTTGCCATAATGAGCCGAAGAGTATATAAGCGTGAAGCTACACAAACCTTTTCGTTTCGGAAGGCGCCCGGTCTTGATAACATTCCAAACTCCGCCCTCAGGGCCCTCCCACTCAAGGGAATCGCCGTAGTAGTAAACGTCGTGAACGCGATGTTGAGACTTTAACGGTTTCCTTCAGCCTGAAAATCCACTAACGTCATCATTCTTCCCAAACCCAGAAAAGGCAGAACCTTTCCATAGAATTTCCGCTATATCAGCCTTCTCTCTCCTCTGGGAAATCTGGGAGCGACTAACTATGAGTCGCCTGAAAGATGCGACCGAAAATGTAAAGATCATTCGCGACAAAACAATTCGGCTTCAGCCCGATCCACAGCACCACTCATAAGGTGCTTCAGCTAGCTGAAGAAATTACCGAAAGCTTCGCCTTCAAAGACTTGACTGGAGCAGTTTTTCTGGATCTCACCAAGAAATTCGACAAGATTTGCTGGAAGCAAACTTTCCTCGAAAGCTCGTTCAGCTGGTTGCGTCATATATTAAGGATAGGTCGTTTAAAATCAAGCTGGAGGGGCGTCGCCCGCGACTGGAGAACGTAGAGTTGTGGATTCCGCAAAGTTAGCTTCTCTCGTCTTTGCTTTACACGATTTTCTGCAGCGGCCTGCCCAGGTAGACCAAACGCAACGCTCGCGCTTTACGCCGCCGACTCCGCGGTCTTATTCAGATTCCGAGATTCAAACCTACAAGCGGCCGTTCTTGGGTTGGAAACTTGGTTCCGATTATGGAGAATCGACGTCAACGCGGAAAAGAGCACTGCGGTGTTCTTTACACGTAGGTGTACACGCCCTCTACAAGAAATCGAAATGTTTGACATCCCGATTCCTTGGGAGGACGAGGTTTGATGCCTGTATGTCGTATTAGACTCCCGGCTGACGTGGAAACACCGCATAAACCACTGAACTTTAAGTGCAAAGGCTGGTATGGCAGGATTGTACGGTCCGTTAAACCTCTTAAGTAGGCTTTTCTTGGAAAACAAGGTTAGACCCTACAAGGCGATCATCCGTCCGACAATGGTCTACGCGGCAACGATCTGAGAATATGCCGCTAGGTCAAATATGAGGAAGCTGCAAACCATCAAAAACAAGTGTGCATAACTACACACGCTCCGTGGTTTATGCGAAATTCGCAAATCCACAAAGACCTGAGTATCCCCACCATTCAACAGTTTATCCACGAACAAGCCACTAATTGGTACTCTTTGTTTTAGGACAGCTCCAGCCCACCCATCTCCTGATTAGGAATCTATGAAGAAGACGCTGCATACCGTCTAGGGCGACCCAAGGCGGTTCTTAACTTCCGTGGGTAGGAGGAGCCACAGAAAAGTGCGACTTCGTCCCCTTGAAACAGTGGGCGGAGTCATACTATAACTGTGGCTGCAAATACTTAAGTACCAGGTCGTTAATCGTTCAGGAGGTAGGTGTAAAGTCGTTTGATTACCTTGGTACATCGCTTGTCAAGAGGTTCATCATCATTACGTTTAAGTTTCGTTCTCGTAATCGAGTGAAGAACAGTGCTTGTCTAAAGTGTCCCCAAAATTCGAAATGCTAGAATTTATCGACAGTCAGAGAGGTTTAAAATAGCTCCTTGAAAAAGACTTTTTGTACAGGAATGAAAAGATATGCTGCTTTTATTCTAATTTGTAGGTTTTTGCTCTTTTATAACTTTTTTTGGGTAGTTTTTGCTAACTTTTCTTTAAAAAAGGGGCTGCATTGAGAAACATATTTTGCCTTTTTGTATTATACATGTGTCATTTTAAACTAATTTGTTATCGGTTTATGTATTAGGGTGGAGACGGTAATAAAATTTTCTGGCGATGTGTAAAACATCCCAACACTAAATACAAAGGAAGGTGTTGGATAAAAGGCGATAATGTTTTTGGGAATCAAATAACTATAGCCATCCTCCTAATAAGGCTGAAAATGAAGCAAGGAACAAAGTTTGTGAAATCAAAGATCGGGCAACGACACATTCTGAAACGCCAGCCGAAGTTCTAGGGGAAACATTGCAAAATGTTTCTTTAGCAGTCTCCTGTAGATTTTCTGAAATAAACGTCTTGAAAAGAACGGTACGAAGAAGCATGGTTGCTGGTGGTAGGGCGCTCCCATGTCCGACTTCAACACAGTAGGGTGACTACCAGGAAATGTCTAAAAACGAAGATTTTCTACCCTTTGATAGCGGATCAGAAGACCAAGAAGGGATTTTGATCTTTTCAGTCGTAAATAATTTGAGAATAATGACCGAATGTGACCACTGGTTTGCTGATGGCATATATAAACCTACGCCCCTGCCTTTTCATTAAGTTTACACATTACACGGATTTAAAAACAAGAATTTCTTGTCAACCGTGGATGTCATACTTCCAAACAAAACAAGAAGCAACGAATTTAAGACTTCTTCGTCAAGTGAAAAACCTCCAGGGCAGTTTCACTCCTCGCATAGTAATGACAGATTTTGAACCGGTAGCTTACAACAAACTCAAAGATGTTTTTCCTGAAATTGACACATGAGTTTGCTTTTCCACCTTTCTCAGAGTACTTATAGAAAAATTCAAAAGTACCCCGATATTTGACAACTGTATACATACGTGCCTAATATTGCACTGAACGTAAGGCAGTTTGCGGCGCTTACATTTGTGCCTATCGATGAAGTTGTCCAAAGTTTTGAGGCGCTCGAAGAATTTGAATTTAATCAAAATTACAACATTTTGCGACCTCCGTTAAACTACTTCGAGGAAACCTGGGTAGGCAGATACGATCATTGTCACTTATATCCCTTTGGAATTTCTACGATGGGTGTTTGAACAACCTACCTAAGATAAATAACGCAGTAGAAGTTTGGCGCAGGGGTTTGGGTCACAAATATCTACGTATCATCCTTTTATCTGGAAATTTATTGAAGGCCTGAAAAAGGACCAATCGCTAAACAAAAAACTCGTTGAAGAAAGCGCCGTGGGGTACCAAGTACCTGCAAAGTGATGATTGTACAAACAAACTGCAGAAAACATAATGAAAATTGTTGTAGAATACGGTGAACGACTTGTACAAGACTATTTACGGGGAATTGCCCATAATTTTGAATTGAAAGTGCACCATAAGACACTTAACTAACTCAACCTAACCTAACTTTAATAATGGAAAAATGTAACAAAACTATGCAAAATAAAATAAAAAATAATAAAAATATAAGAATTAAAAAAAGGACAACATATTAAAACATAAAGAAAGGGGAATGTCAAGAGGTCACATCCACGTGGTGTTCCATTGAAACAGCTTTGCTGGCCGAGAACCTCTATACAAGTTAACATTTTTCCTTTGATATTGACTTCTGAGACCATTAGCCTATTTTTAGAAAAGTGCCCGTGATTCTTTAAACAGCAACTCTTGCAAAGACGAAGTTTTAGCGGCGCCCTTATATCGCAGCGCCGTTTTGTCGCGGGGCCGTCTCTGTTCGGGCTGTTTGTCGGCACTGTTTTGGCGGGTGTTTTTGTCCGCGCCGTTTTGTTGTGACACAATTCTAGCCACCCTTCCTCGATCTGAATAGCTCACCTAGGTCTCCTAAGGCCGGTTTTATAAGGTCTAGTTGGCTGAAGGTTGAACTTCAGCTTCGTTTAACTGAAAATTAGGCATTGTAATTGTTATAATGCATGACTACAGTGATAAACTGTTGGTTAAACTCAACTAGAACCTATATGTAATAACAGACCGAGTTATCGCTAGGCAATAGTTATTGTAGTGATTTTTGTTAATTCATTCTGATAATCAATAATAACTTAATGTGTTAAAAGCCGAACTTAACTATTCCATTATTATTTTGAAGTAAATTACATTCATGCGTGTCATTGCAGAAAAATAAATTGTTCCAAATATGCTTTGAATGGGAAAACTTATAATTATACGACGAAGCTCCCACGTCGCCGATTTCGTGGCAGTGTAGAACGGGTAGATGTATCTTTAAAACGACACTTTCAATAGGTCGATAGTTGCCGCTGCCGTTTTAATATAGCAAAGTACAAACATTTCTATATATTACAAGGTTTGTTTCTTTTTATATTTACACAAGGATATTAACATTAAAATGCATTTATCCATTTAAATTTCTCCCTGAATATGATAATACGAATTATAAAATGAACTTTGTATAAATATAAAATAAACCATAAAACAAAACTGGCCACATATTCTCATTTTGTATAATGAATTTTCCTCTTTTGACATAATGTCAGTTACCGACGGTATTTCATTTTAGGTACGTACTTCTGTAAAACAACTTTTAATATAATTACGTTATTGTTTGAAAAGCAGAGCAACAGACAAGCACGACATTTAGTAAAATAGCCCTTTCACTCAGTTACATCTTCATATTCAAACGTGACGTTATCTATATCTGTACCTTTTCTATAACATCTCCATGAATAGCTAGTTCTAAAGCTGACAGTCGAAATGTCAAAACCATCCTTAATACTTCACTATAATTCAATAAACTATTGTTTTAATGTTCGAGACCATATTTCCCAGGAGGGTTTGACAGTGAAAGAAATTACTGCAAATATTATTCATTCCGTTTTGGTAGGGTCGTTTAACGAGGTTTCACTGTATAAAATAATTGGCTTGAAGACGAATTTCAAGGTTATGTTTTAATTCATCAGTGTGTCATTTTAAGCACTAATTGTAGAGAGAGCGATACGCCTTTGGTGACCTTGGACTCCAAATTAAAGCATGCATTTATAATTTACCTATTACCGGTTAATTAGAGATGTGTTAGCTCACACCCTTACAACTTCAAACCGGCGGTTCTTGAAATTAAAGTTCCTGGCAGAATAAGTTGTGGCGGACATGTTTTTATGAAATAGACGACTTCTAGGAACGAGGTGTGACAAATTTTTACAGAATGTTAACGATTCGTAGATTTTCGGAAGCAGTTTTGTTAGGACAGAGGAGTATTGTCAGAAGTACAGAAGCCCTTCAAACAATGAGAAAATGAAGACAAAGTACGGTATTTATTGCGAAAATTGATGAAAATGACTATGGTTGAGACACATCACTGCCGTGCTGTGTCGATGTAAGAATACCACATCCGCAGGTTAGACTGCATGTCGTAAGAGGCGACTAACATACAACGTTTATGCACCATCTTTCATCTTGGCCTTAGGCTTGGGTTGCATATTTTGGGACATTGCATGGGCAGTGTGCTTTTCCGTTTTGTGTTTTTGTTGTTGTGTTCTTTTGTTTTGACTGCGTTTTATCAGTTATTTTGAGTTTTCTTGGGCTCTTGCTTCCTCTACTTACCGGGCAGCAGTGGTATTTGGTGTGAATTACGCGTATGCCGACTTACGATCCAACAGGTACTCCTATTGTCATTTCGTCTTTCTTTCCTTCTTTGCCTGGGAGAACTTGACGTTTGACGTCACTTAGTCAAAATTCTGTTTTTGGGGTTTTTCATTTTTTTTCCGCCGATTAGTTTGGTATTTTGATTGATTTTTGCAGAAATTTTCGGTGAAAATTTCTTTTGCCTGGGGTGATGTCAGGTTTTGTTGGCGTTCTGTGCATAATAAACAAAAAATTTTAAATTTACCGCTGTATGTTCCCCAGTAACTTCGTCGTTGGCAGGACGACGGAAAATAATAGATAAGTAGAGTTTTCTGTCGGATAAAACACGAGAGACGGGTTTGTCTACTCTCCGTGACGATTCAAAAATATGTAATAAAATAAATTGACAGTTATAGGTGATTTTCACTCTTGTTGATTTTGACGGTGTATAACTGATACTAACTCGTCGCCAGACCACCGTATTGTGGAAGTCAAACGCGCGTAGGTCCTACATGAAATAATCGGTCGTGTGAGTAATTTCTTTTTTTTAAGTATCCTGATGAGTACAAGGTTTCCGCAGGCCTGAGAACTCGAATAGCGGCTTTCTGAAGATTTACCTGCCTTTTTCCACCCGCAGCTTCATTGGACGCGTGAGTTCTCTCTGTGCGTTTAGGAATCTATAAAAATCACGACTGACGATTTTGGTAGTCGGCAAACAAGTAGCCCGGTGAAGCGTCAATTAAGGCTAAGGTATTTATTATCACATTGTTTTTCTGCTTCCCTATTGTTTGCTTGTAAAGGGCGTAAATGAAATGTCAACGTATATCGGTGAGAATCCAGTTCAACTTATAGTCCCCACTGCCAACTATTGTAGAGTCCAGCTTAAACCTTCCCGTTGCGAGGGAAGCTTGACAATACATAATTCCTGTCCAACTTATGGGCGCATATCTGCGCTTACTGTGACTAGTATATTTAGACGAATTTTAGTTTATAGTAGATTGATTAGTCTTTCCCATACCTCTTGAATCAGGCCACATTCAAGAGACGAAGATGTTTGTCTGTAATATTTTGTGTCCTGTTGTTTTTTGTATGATAAATAAGCCATTTCTTTAGCCATAGATAAATAGTTATTACTCAATTAGACTTTCATTTTGAACTTAGAATAAGTTAACGGTTATTACTTTGTATTTCAGGGGATATGTGTTAGTTAAGATACCCCCCCACACCTTTATCCGCGGTCTTAATTTATATTATTATTTGGGACCCGGGTAAAAGGCAAACCCGGGACAACACAGTTATAGGTTACGGAACCGTTTTTTCCTGTTCCGAAGAACAGTTTGGATTGGAATACGACCCACCAGGAGCAGTGCCGCTCCCTCTAAACTTCCAACCTTTGTATGTATTTCCAGCGTTTTCCTTAGAGTGCAGACATGTTGGTGCAACTTGTCGCGGTCCCCCCTCCTCTAAGAAACTATCGGGACATCTGCATCCTTGTAGGGCGTAATGTATTGTTGCAATTAGTGCTAAAAATGAGTTTGAAGATTTCTATATGTTCACGAAGAAATCTTTCAATAAACTTCTACTGTCAACGGCACTCGCTTGTCAAGCAATGATATAGCTATCATCCGTGACTAAAATCGCTACTAGATCATCAATATCTCATTGTTTAAGGTGCTTCTATGCTTCTAGTAGCGTGACATTGATAAAATTTCCAAAAAGCACGGTACATTCCTGAAAGTCGCCCTTTTGATATAATTGTCATTAATTTATCTACATATCGAGTATTTTAGCACATTAAAATTGTACCACTAGACGATTGTAGGCAATTTACGTGAGGGTCAGCTTCAGTGATGTACGAGGACAGGATGAATAGGTACCGGCC
>JAHWXV010074730.1:0-11495 GCA_024586415.1 Phrixothrix hirtus
GCGCAAGTGAATCATATCTTGTTGATTGTACTTGTGGTTTTCATGTTAAAAACTATCTTATTTTAAATTAATTTGAATTTGATTGATTTTAAAATGAGTGGTTTTGAACAGTAATTACTGTTTGTGTGCTTTTATCTCTTTCTTTAATGGGTTTATGATTGAAAATAAGTTTGTTCAAGAAAGGTTTCGGATAATCATTTTTTGTTTGTATACTAAATAGTTTATCCTTCTGTAATAAGGTTTTGTGACATTTTAAAAATTCGGTTTTGTAGAGCTAAAACTAGATTGATTTTGTATTAGAAAGGCTAATAAGAGTTAGAATTCATATACCTGTCAGAACTTGTGGGTTTGAGGTACCAATCTAGTCAAGTTACAGTAAGTAGAACAGAGAAAAAATAAGGTATTTTGGCCATGTTAGCAATCTATAAAAAACTGGCCGTCCTTCAAATCACGAGGATGATAAAATCAATATTCCATTAATCATGCAAGAAAATCCTCACTTTTTGTTACAAGGGGTAACATTAAATTGTAATGTGGCGACATCTATAGCTCAGAAAATGATACAAAGTACTTATGGTACATGAACTATGACTTTGACAAATGAAATGAATTTTGAGGTGAAATGCGGCAGTTGTGTTACAGACCTCCCTAAAATGAGGAAACTTTTAACATATATGACACAGCTAAAATGCAAAGCTATCGATATTGAGCAGCAGATACTGCGCGTTGGATGAAATTTACTAAAAGTTGATGAAAGACCCTTGATCCGCAATTATTCGTTGTTAAATGGATTGGTGAAAGATATTAGAAATTTTTGAGGTACAACTTAAAAATCTAGATTTGGTAAGACTTACAAGACCCTGATATTCCTGACGGAAACATCTTTATGGAGCAGGACGGTGCTCCTTCACATTACGCAATCCCGTTTCGGCTTATTTCGAGGAAATGGTTAGAAATCGCTGGGCTGGAAAGCTAATTCGTATAGAATATTCTCCTATATCACTTGATCTAACGTCTCTCGATTTTTTATGGAGACTTCTTGTATGAGTAGCTTTTGGATTTTCTATTTCCCAAAAAGTTTTAAGTTGTCTCTTTGAAATTGTTCCAAGAAGAGCATTCCAAGCCACTTAGGCGCTTTTCAAATTCTGTATCTTGCATTAGTAGGCTAATTTGATGCCCTACGTACATTCATTTTTTCATTTTTGCATCAGTTATATTAGAAAATTCTCTTTTGAGGTACTGAAATCCATTTCTTTTTTTTTTCTATAATTTCGACTAAGTTTTTCATCAAACCCAGTCTTACATGCAACAGAGATAAGATAATTTTGTCCCCCTCAGGTAATTCCGGTTGGATTATATCCTTATCCTTCTTTTGATTCTCCCGTGGTGCCAATTGTTTGACAATATAATGACAATTGTTTGCTCTGCTGTCCCACTTATAAATGAACAGCTATGCCTTGGGTATCCAAGTTGTAAACCATTTAGAACTGTGATATCCTTTAAATCACGACTGATTGACCACTTCTACTCCCTGTAATTAATTTTTCTTAGAATACATGTCATATTATCACATAGTTATATCATGTAAGTAGCATATCTAATAGAAAGGGAAGGGTAAATGCTTCCCGTGTGTAGAAGAGACGCGCTATTCTTCGGTATTATGTCCATAGCCTAACAGAAGCATTAAATTATTAACATTATTGCAAGTGGAGTGACCGTCTTCGTTTGAGAAATACTGTAGCAATTCCTTCTGACGATTACGATATATCGTAATATGCATATTTTGAACTAAGAAATTCTATTCCTGTGAACGTGATCCTAGTATCTCAGCTTGAGAGTTTAGTAAATTTAGATCTCGAACTAGACAATTTAATTTACTTGAGTTATCAAAGAAGACGTGTATTCTTGAAATGGTGAATATTCTTCATTGGTGTCTTGATAATTCTAAGGTAGTTGTTTCTTCTGTTTCTGTATCATCTGTTTTTACTTGCAAAATCTTTGGACACCTAGGTACTAGAAATGTTTCTGGGAGAGGTATTAGATGAATTTCAAATGCATATCTAGGATAAATAATGTTCCTGTTAGTTTTTCCAGAAAGGTCGAAGATTTTGGTGTAGTTAAACTAGTAATACGTCGTAGGTTCCGTTTTCTCACGTCAAATCAAAGGTATCGTAATCGGCATCACAGTTCTCTTACAATTTAAACGATATCTTCAAGGAGCTGCACAACGTGTACAGCAAGTTTTAGAAATCCAATATTTGTCTTGATTTTGTTATGCTAACACCATAGTAGTTTTTTTATTTTAGAGGTAACATTTTGTTTATACTCCAGTAACTGAATTCTCAGCAAACTCAATAAAACTATTCGGGTTATTCACACATTTTCGAGACATTATTAACAGAAAATACCTCAGATTGGTACAAATTATCTCAAATTTGTTGAAATCATTTCCTAGGTATCCTTATATACTCGCATAATGATGTTTTACTAGATTTTTTAAGTCTAATTGCGTTAAAAGCAAATAAGGGTGTGGCCTGGGAATAGTCACGTTATATAAATGTATGAGCTTGTTCAGACCTAGCAGATAAATGAAGAAGCGTGTGGCTTCCATAAGTATTTGGAATTAATTGAGCAACACAGCAAATTTCCTCCAATACTGTAAAAATTGATATATTTAAGGGAAATATATTGAGAAAATTTTTCGAAATTTTACTGCGGTGGAATAAGAACGAACGCGTTTTCATAACTAATACAGAAAAATAAACCTTTGTTAATTATAATTAAAACAATTTTTTGTTAATTAGTGTAATGTATTTTATCCTTATATTTGTTGTAATAAATACGTGTTTTAATTTTAGTTCTTTAATTTTTGATTTCTTTGTTACAGTGTCTACACGACAACATAAAACGAAAACCGAGATTGTAATCGTTGCGCTAGTTACCGGTGCTTAGACTAGAATTTATAATTAAAAAAATTCACTAGCATTAAAAGTGCCAACAAAATGCAGTAATAGAATATATTTAAGGAACATCTTACATCTTTTGTTTATTTAATTTGAAATAATTTGTCATCAGTAAAATTACATTATGTAAAACGAAAATGCAGAAAATGGAATCTAAGGTAGCAATTATATGTATAGGAATGAAATGCAAGACAAATTTAAGTAGGCCTAAACAAAGTATTTAAGATCGCGCAACAAACGGGTTAAAAGGGTTAAAATTGCCGACCCCAAAGGTAGAACTCAAATGTGAAAATCTGTGAAATAAATCTAACAAAATCATATTAGCAAGCCGAATTAAATATAAAGTAACCATTTACCTTATAAGCGCGTCTAAAATTCTTGCAATATTAGTCGTTTATTTGGGAATACCCGGTATATATAAGCGAATTATTAATAAAATCTAATTGGTAAACCACCAGTATCACTTTTATATCTATATTTATAAACGAGAATTTTAAAGTTGTAAATTCAGTTTTGACAACATTTAGTCATATCCAAAGATTGCCAGTTCACACTTTGTTTTAAAAATTTAACGCCAGCTTCCCCATGAGAATGTTTACGAGTCTAAAAATAAATGTTAACCACTGATTCCCCTTTGACCGTAAGTTCAAGGAGAATTTTCTTTTATCAGTCAGTTCAGAGTTAACTACCGTAAGGTCAGAATGCGTTTCCGTTCCTCCAGAGTGCAAGTGCACCTAATAGGGTCAACGCCTTGGTTTAATAAAAGTTAGTAGATAAAGAGTTATCCCGTTTAACATTTTATCGAAATACTGAATTCATGGGAATTCAGTATTCAACATTTTTTGGCGGATTTTAGGGGATCCTTTCCATCTTTCACCCACGTCTAACCAAGGGCTAAGGACTAGGTCGTGGGGTACACTGCAGATACGATATTATCTGGAACGTAGGCTTTGATACCACTACGTTGCCGTTGCATCCGGAGACGTCAGACTCTCAGCAATACGTGTGCTATGTTTTAATATATACTTACGGTCAAATAGTGATTCTAAAAAGCTCTCCTTTCACTCGTTTGTTTATTTAACACTGGACAATTAGATCGATCTATTCATAAGTAAAAGACGATTAAGTAACAGATAGTAATAATAGATTGACTTTAGCGTTTAGTCAGCAACTTTAGTTGTTTATTGAAATAAAGCCTTTACAGAAGGGTAGATTGTATTACCTAAGTTAGAATTAATCGTAATTAATATAAATTAGAAGGGGCCCCCTAACGCAGTTATAAAATACAAATTGTTTAACGTAATTTATTTCTTTTAAATGAGAATAATGTATTTCGTTTAACTGTACACTTTAGATCTTCTTTAGTTATTATTATATTGAGTATTTAGCGTAAAACTTCTTTTATTATAAATTTATTAACAGATACTTTCTTCCAGGAAAGTAGTCTAAGTTAAGTAAGTATCCGTCTACGTGACCTGATCGACATAGTAATCTTGTGACGTACACTAAATAAGTAATTAACTAGTATGCCGCGGTAAAATTATAATCTATCGATTTTGGGAAGAGGATTCTTTGTCATCTAATTTCATTTTAAGCATTCAACCGTCAAGGCACTAAAGGTAAAGTGGCGCCCATACATTACGACTTTTCCAAATTTTTACGTTTGCAAACCATTACTGAATTCTTTCCAAATTAACTTCATCATAGACATAGGACCCCCCTCCACCACTGTGGTAACCGGAAAAAACTAGCTAATTTAGGGAAATTAATATCTTTAACTACCTCTGGGGCGCAAGACGTATTCCATCCCGTTATAACCTAATTGACACGAAAGCTAAGTCGCAGTAAATTCAGTTTCGCTTTGGCGGAAATTAAAGCAATTGATTTAAATCGATTCATCGTACATGCATATGGTAACCCTTACACTGTAAATCTATTCGAATCTTCCCACATCTAATTAGCGTCTGCAACCCAGTTAAACAAACTTCCGTACTCTTTTTCGAAACAAGTTTGTAATTTATTTTGAAAACACCTATCTGAAGAGCATGTAGGCTCGAATTCTGGCATCTGTAACGCGTGAGTTCAATTTTTGTAGTGGTTGTATAATTATTCTAGATTACTGGCCTTATAAAATAGCTTCTACATAAAATATTAATTAAAACATACGTAATTAAAAGAATAACTGGCTGTTCAAAACAGATCCTATTTATGAACAACAAACAATTAAAATTGAAGTCCATTTCAAATTGTACCAATAATTGAACGTAAACAATAAAGTTAACTAGTTAGTTGAGGATTGCATAGAATGCAAATACATGAATTAGAAACGAATTTGTTCATAAATAGTTAATAGAAATCGTAGGTAGGCAACACATCTCACATGCTATGAAGATTTTGTTTAATTTTTTATTAAATGAATCTAAGGTAAAGCAAGAACCCGCGGTAAATACTATGACGAGCGAAATTAACACTAAAAATTGCATATTCTGCACTTGTTACCGCGTCCATTGGTCCTACCAAAAAAGCCTCAAAAAAATTTTCCACGCCAAAATAGCTGTTGACAGAATGGCCCTGACTAAATAGCCCATCTAAAAAGCTCTTTAAAGGGATTTACAAGTACTTAAACTCTCTTCAAAGGTTCCGTACTTTTAAACTTCAACTAATCTTTATAATCTTAGATCTATAAATAATGCAAAGAAATTATCTACATATAAATAGTTAAACGTAAATCTGTTACTTGTGATACTAGCATGCTCCAGGTGGTGGTATTACTTTATCTAAAGTTGCACTGCAATTCTTCTTGCAAGTTTTTACTATTCGTACGCTGATCGAGATATTTTGTCGAGGCTGTTTTGGTAAACGGTCAATTTTTTGGGGCTATTCTGGCATCGGCTATTCTGTTACAGAATTTTATATCGGGACTGTCTTATCAGGATTGTTTTGACGAAGCTATTTTAACGGGCACGGTGTGACAGTAAAAGTCTATAATCATACAAATTAATGAAACACGATTTTACGTTACTGAAATGAAGATAGTAATATTGAAAGGTTGCTACAGCGCTGTGAAAGATAAAAAACGAACTGAACATGTTAATTTATTACACCATTTAAAATAAAATTTATGAAAGTTTATTATTGTTATGATACCAATTTTTGTATCCACAAATCAGAGAATTATTACTTCCTAATTATATTAATTTTAAATTTTGGTTTCATTCCAATATGTTAACTACATTTCGTATTAAAATTGTTGCATATTTTTTTATATGTTTTAGTAATACATTTCCCTTTAGAATCCTTAAAGTGTTAATGATTCCAAGCACTTAACTGCAGTACTATAAAATTCCAACCCGTAGAACGAAAAATATTTATATGTTTTTACATATTAGTGTGAGTACAGTTATTTGCTGTGGAAGCTTCATGTAAAGAAGTTAGATTATATTTAATCATTAATATCGTCGCTATATTTTGTAACCATAGTCGAATACTTTGAATAACCACCGGTGATGGGTACATTTGTAAAGCAACAGCAATGTAAATATTTGCGTTACTCGAAGAAGAATCATGCCAAACATCCATGAGAAATATATTTATTTTACCAAAATTAAATATTGATTTAAGCACTGCAAACAATATTTAAACTTGAGGAGAACGACAAAGTTCGTCTGTAACGTTGATGAAGACAGAAAACTATGTTCAAATCGAAGGAATAACAAGTTTATACAGTTAAATAGCCCTAAGAATCGCCTTTTGGCAGTTGTAAAAACTACACTTCGCCGTTTATACCCTAGTTGTACAAATCAATACATCAATTGTTAGGAAAACTTTGATAAAAGCAGCATTAATATCCAGAAAGCTGGATATGGACATGTGCTCACCAAATATGATTTGCTCAAGAACATCTTAACTTGGGATTGCAGGAATAGGGTGAAATTGATGAACGGAGAGCAGTTTTCGAAACGTACTATTGCAGCAATGCACTGGGAAGGTGTGCCAGCTAAAATTCATATGGACAAAGTTGTCATAGAAAATAGTACAATGGCAGCTCCAGGGGCGCTGTGGACGTTTTAGAACTCCATATCGTATCATACGCCAGTTACATTGGCGAATACTCTTATTTCTTGCATGGCAACGCTGAACCAACCTCAAATTTAAACTCAAAGGATTAATAAACGCGTTTACTAACAACCCCGGGTAGTAATTGCTCTTCAATGCGTTAACAAAATAATGAGAAGTTACCGTACTAGGTATTGATGCCAAAAATGCATCATTGATGGTTTATTATTCTTCTGTTGTGTTTTTCTTCTCTATTTTTATGTATTAGTTTAATGTATTTTTGATATGCTTTCTTTGTATTGTATAGCGTCAACCATGTCCCAGTTGTTTGATAAAATATAAAAAATAGAAGACATAATTAAAATTATATATGTATGCGTTTTTTTGTGTTTTTGTTACATATCCGAGTTTTTTGCAGCAAAGAATGTATGCCACGTGGGATGTTATTCAATTATTATTTAATAGAAAATCTGTTCTCATATATTTACATGAGTGCTGCCACATTCAGATATTTTACGAATGTATTCAATATTTTGACTATAATATATTTTGTTATTTTGTAATCCCTTAATCAGATCTTAATTTTGAGTGATAAGTATTTAACGGGTTATATTAATTCTAAAACAATCAAATTGCCACATAAATCCCGAATTTCGATGAGCACCTAAACTTTTCAATTGATTCGACAGGCACCGGACCTTTCCAATAACGTTATTAGGTAGATAATGTAACGTCAGTAACGCTCCGTAATAAAAATCATAGTCATGTTTGTTTAACTTTAGAGCCTCGAAACGGAGGTTAAGTATTTGTTATAGAGCAAAGTAAGAGAACCGTGACCCCAGTTTCATTTAGTTCAGCCGGGTTCTTAATTTGTGTTCTGTAAATAAGCATTAGGGAGCTTGCCATGCGCCTTTAAGTTAGTTTTTAGGTAATACTTTCTATCGACTAAATTTTTGTAAAGTTAACTCCCGCTATATGTTCATTACTAATGTTATTACGTTACATTCATAAATATTAAAAAATAGTAATAAAATAGTAAAATATATGTACTTTATGAACCTAAATATTTCGTAATCCATAGTATAAAGATTAATTAGTAATTTTCACTATATATCCTATTGTAACAATAATTTGTATAAAACTTCATATTAATATGTTTGAACATTTTAAGTTATGACATGGAATTTATTACTATGGTTATTGTTTCAGAAATTCATTCATATTAAACTTTTTGAACAAGTATTTATTTTTATTACATAGGCTGTATTTAATTGTGTACAGTTGTGGCGTATTTAAATGGTCACTTTTTGTATTTTACGATGGCAAATTAAATTCCGAGAACTTAACTTCAAGATATAGTATCACTCAGTAAATTCTTATAAACGGAAAATGAGTGTTCTACATCTCATGCTGTAATATTTCATTTCGCTTTACCCCAGTAAGATTAATTTCTGCAGTTTTCAGTTACAGTAGCAGAACTTGGATTATTTTTTAAAACAATTTATATAACAACTTTTTATATTTTGTATGATTTTTTCATCCTATCTAAATGATATTAATATGAAACTTATGAATATGTAGAGATATATCACATATAGCATCTGTGTTATTTAATTATAATGACTTTCTCATGCGATGATAAATTAAAAATATGTTTCCGGCATTATAAAATTCAATATCACGTTATTAGAAATTTCACAATGTTCAAAAGCAGCTTCTTCCAATTTATTAATATTGTAAATTAAGCAGATCAAAGGAATAGCGTTTTCATAATATAATTTTGGTGAGTAACGTGCTTTTAGCTTATCCTATGGAACAGATTGAAAAGTAAATTTTCCTTAAAGTGTGGATTCCGGGAAAAACAATTTTGTTGGTATCATTTTTCTCGTGTAGATTATTATTTCTACCCAATATTCCAAAATTAAATTTACAACTCAGTGATTTATGTCAAATTACTTTTAATTTAATTAACTTTTTAATAAAAAGGTTGGCATGCTTCCATTTACTAATAAATACTAGTATAGTACTGTAGTATTTATAAACGTTTGAAGAATAAACTATCTAGTTTTTCTAAGAGATTATTAAATACATAATAGTGTGACACAATGTAATTTTAAAATTCCAACATGTCGTAATAACGAAGGCTATACACCATTAAGGACATTAACTTAATATCTTTTATGTAAAATATATGCTAGCTAAATCGTTATCTTAAAATCCATCTAAACGGACTAGTTTGTAATTTCAACACAACCAAGCCTTGCAAGATATAAATATTTTTTGATGAATGAATGAATAATTTTTTAATGGAACTAGTTTAACCTAATAAAAATATAAATATGTATTTGATTAAAATAACTATAGAAAATTAAAAGCAAAAGTAAATATTGCGATTA
The DNA here is from genome assembly GCA_024586415.1 of Phrixothrix hirtus. Lineage (NCBI taxonomy): Eukaryota > Metazoa > Arthropoda > Insecta > Coleoptera > Phengodidae > Phrixothrix > Phrixothrix hirtus. The sequence continues at coordinate 9,416 of JAHWXV010074730.1, forward strand.
TTTATTCATCCTGTGAATATAAATTAACATTACATTTCTCCTTACGTTAATGATCCACTCGTTTGTGAAACGATGTGGTTCAAAGTGACCTCCTTAATGGTACTGCAGAGTTCATCTTAAAATTGGTAGAGATCATTTCGCATAACACATACATTTGGCTTCACACTCACTTGTCACATTTTAAAATGTTTCTTCCAATATTAAAAAACTGTAATGATATTCTGTAAACGAGAAAATACTCGTATAGAAGCTTTTGTGTTTTGATAAGTATCAAGATCGGTGCAATCTTCAAAAATTGCAAGAACTAAATAAAAATTTAACAAGCAAGAATAAATAAAGAATTTCCAACAGTGTGATTAATTTAGCATGTCAGGATTTTTTTGTATTCTCATATCCTAGAAGATTGGGCTGTTATAAAAGCAGCGGTTGTCATGCAAAAGTGACAAATTATTAGTTATGATTTATTATTTTATTAGTTTTATTAATTTTACGTTATCTGTCATTTTCAATTTGGTATTTAGTTGAAATTTCTGTTCTTGTAATACAGGTAGATGATAAATAAATTCGCGCGGCCTATGTGTGTGTTTGGGCCCGCAGTTACCCCAAAGCTGGGATTGACGACCCCCGTGGTATACTCGAAAGTAGTCAGTTGACGTCCCTGGCGTGGTCTGGAAATTTAAGTAGCGTATTCTCCCGCAACATCTACAACCCCCCCCCCGCCCGTGTACTGTGATAATAGATGTTCCTAGGTCTAGGAAATAAGACAACTATCTTTTACGTTTGTGGCAGGTATGTGTTGAAGCCTGTAGCATTTACAGCCCTCTTCCAGTGCTGTATGTCACTTTGCAGTGGGAAATTGTTCAGTCCTACGAAACGAAGGAGAATTTGTAGTAGTAATAAATATTATTATTCAGTATTAATCACCCCGGGTCATGTTAAGAGATATTTATCCGCTGCAGCTATACCTGTCAAATTTAGTCAAAGTACGATGGCGGTACCAACGCTATGCATGCCCATGTGTTTAACATTTTGGGAATGTTAACTTTGACACAGTTTAATTGGTGATATTTGTGTACCCTAATTTAGTTCATGAACTATTTTGATTTTCTTTACGCAAAAATTGTTCTGAATAACCCCGTAATAATTGTGATATTTTATTTTTGTTTGAGTGGATTATACGACTAGCTTCCTCTCATTTAATTGTTTTATTTCAACTACCTTTAGCTTTAAGGTCATTACCTGTAAAGCTTATAAACTTGGAAGTACATCCGAGAAGAATCTGCCTCACATCATTGTAGCCGTAGAGCGGGCCTGTTCTTGCAAGTGGAGTACTTATTATTGTACAGGCAAAGAAACGCGAGCGATCAGTTCTGTCTCGTTGGTCGATGCCTTTTGAGCACATGCCTTACCGTGGACAGAGACAGTGGCGCCTCAACTCAATTGTGTACCCTGAATCGGATTGATCAGTAGGAGCCGGAACTCCTAACTGCGATTTATGTCGGTAGTTTTAAACACCCCTTGCACCACAGTAGCATAGTCGACGCTCGCTACTAACGCCGGTTCTGTCGGCTGGGAACGTGGTCCAGCATAGTACCGATTCGAACCGTGGCAAACAATTATAGCAATTTTTTGTATAAAACTTGTACTTGTAGCTTTACAATTCCGTAACTTATTTTATAATAGTGTATTAGCGATAATTTACGAAGAGCCATCAAATATGTGGTTTCTATTTATTTTTATTGTTAAAAACTAGTGGACAATTTTTTGTCAAATTAACAACAAATCCATTTCGCACGAATTTTTCCAGATTTTTTGGAATTGTGTTTGTGTTACCTTTGGGGTGTGAGTATCGACTTTAGAATTATGATAACAAAATATTTATTGAGTGCATTTATGCTACTATATATGACCTTTAAACTGGCTACAACTTTTGTTTGATATAATAATAATAATAATAATAATAATAATAATAATAAATGGTCTTTTATTATGACGGGGTTCAGCCGATGGTGTTCTTCCACCCAACCATCAGGTTGTCAAAAAATTACTTCCACCTCAAGTGTGTTACATAAATTTCAAG
>JAHWXV010074734.1:0-12636 GCA_024586415.1 Phrixothrix hirtus
TGATAATTAGTGTTGTTATATCTGACGGATAACATTCTGGGTACCTGAATAAATACTTAATTACTTGTTAAGTTATCTTGTTATAATTTCACCGAACTTCATTTTTTCCTAATTTACTTTTCTTTAAGTTTTCTTAGGTATACTGTACCACAGGCCGAGTTCGTGCTGTAAGTAAACTTATTATAAGAGGACATCTTGTCGTTCGGGTGTTCTTTGTGATTTTCTTTTTTTTATAGTGAACGACTGGCGGCCTATTTGCTCTTTACTTTACTTTATTTTTTTTTTACTTTTACCTTAAGCTGACTTTGACGTTATCCGAACTGAGAGGAGACCAACCGTGAAATATTTTGCTTGACAACTTTATACCTACACCGATTACACCATACCCCCACTTACTCTACCGCTTAGCTCCTGAGCTAGAATCCGTGGCACTCCTTCAAAGTGATATTTCTTTCCTCCATTTGATATCACTACTAATCAGTTTTTTACTTCCAGCTGTATACCTCCCCATTATCATATATTTTGTGTTTTCAGGTTTATTTCCAATATCCATTTCCCTCTGCTTTCTTTAGTTTTCTATATGCTTTCTCTATTTTATTTTTGATCCTGCAAGTATTGTTCGTCCCATTTATATCTTACAATTCTTTATTACTACATCCAAAATTAAGTTTAACAACACTATGGATAGTAGATTCACCTACCTTAACAATTCTTTTCCTCAAAATTGTTTTGATTTTTAACTACTTCATAATATTTCATTTTTTATTTTGCTAACCCTATCGCCTTCTTTTGTAGCCTTAACTAATTTATCACATGAAATTGTTTTGCAATTTATTTTATTGCATAGCTGCCTAAAATCTTCGAGCAGTACTATAGTTGATTGCCTGAATTTCTTTTAGTATAAGTGATCTCACATTTAAAACTCGCTTGCCACTCTTCCAGTATTTTACCAATGTTTTTATTTATCTTTCTTCATATCATTATGAACAAATATTTTATAATATTATCTAGCAACATAATGCTCCTATAATTTTCACACAAAAGCTTATCCCTTTTTTCATGTAGTGAGCATATTAAATCTTCGGTCCAATTCTTCGTCATTGTTATTATTCTTCTGTAACTATTCTTCTCCTATTCTTCTCCTGTCCATAATATATCCGCCGTTATTTTAGTTTCTCCCTGGCTTTTGTTGTTTTTCAATTAATTACTTCACTGCTTTCTTTCGCAGATGTAATGCTATGATAAAGCACCTCCAGGAATGGACCATGCCGAGTTCAAAATGTCAATGTTTTGCTCATTTCTTAACTCAACCTTCAAGCTTAATTTCAATTAAAACTCTTAATGTATAAATTGCGCAGAAACTTTTAGATCATTTTTACGGTCGGAATTTTAGATGTTTGATTACATTTTAATATTACACTTTCAATGCATCTAAAATAAAAATACATCATCATTAATTTCACTGATGTATTATTTTAGCAATAAAAGTATTCCGAATCATATTGGGAAAATATGATTTTCTGTTCTATTGTTTGTAAGTTTGTAGACAATTGTCAACTATCAATCGCACACGTCCATCATTCATAGAATTTGTTGAGCATTCTTTGAAAGCGATCTTACCTACGAAAAAATGATTGGAATCCTTCCATATGACACTTTATTCAACACTACATATAAATATATCCATTTTAAAAATAAATTTTAACCGGAAGAATATATTTTACAAGGTTTAATTTATACTATCTATAAATAAACCAAATTTTTAAAAATAATTGATTTCAAACAATTCGTTTTATGTAGAAACTATAAATATTTATTCTTAATGAAAACATGCATTGGGTGTTACAAAAGTTCTGTTCGTTTTGGATACCAAAATTTCAAAACAGCCTCTGATAGTGCACCACGCCAATAGGTTATCGTGTTCGCATAGAAAAGCAAAATGTGAAATTAGAATTTATATCAATTTAAAAAATGTTCTCGTCCCTATAGAGTTGGTATTGAAGCTAGTCGCATCAACTGTTTAATTACATATATAGAGTAGACGAGATATTTATTGTGGCGGGTTTAGAAAGCTTCGCTTTGAACAATTTTGGGATATTAATTACGTAGTAGAAACTTCCGCAATCTAACTAAACTGACGTCCTGCGTTAGTGTCATAAATTTGAGCAACAAATAGAAGAGACTGTTCGAGGTAGGATTTTCATATGATCTGACACTTAATCTATTTAGTTTGTTGAATGTTCAGCTTTGAGATGGGAATTTTAAAATATTGAAGAGATGAGAAAGGGTAAGTTATTGTGTTAACATTTACATGAAAATTTCAGTCACTTTTCTATTTACCAATATATTATTGTACATTTTAATCTATTATTATTAATATACCTACACTTAAAATAGTTGACTATAGTATTTAACATTTAACAAAGCTTGTCGAGAACGAAACATGTAAATTTCACAAAAAGGTCGTTGACATTGTATTTACTAATTTCAACACTTTTTTACGATATGCTATAATCAGACATTACAAAAAATCAGAAAAGTAATACATCCGATGCAAATATCCATCACTTTCTATTTATTTTCGCTTTGTTAAGAATATAATAAGGAGGAGCTTCGTCTTGTTAAAATATTTCGATTAATGTACAACGGCGTAGAACTTCAAATATGGAAGATTCTGTAAAATTGCTGCCGAGCTGTCAAAAAACAAGATTCAACGACCCCAGTTAGGCGAATTCTATTATGTCATCACTGAAACTATTGGTTGCTTATTATCCATTATTCTATTTTTGAAAAACAAATACGTTTTTACTATTTATCAGTATTTGAATTAGATGTATAAATGTATAGTGGTTTAATTCTATGAAGTTTTCGGTTGAATTCTTGTTTCCAGATTATATTGATTGCTAAAATTTCATGACGCTGTATTACAGCGATGCTCATTTAATTCTTGCGTCTTTACATATCTAGTATTGGCATGAACAGTTTACATGTCCACCCTATATAATTGTGCATGTAATAATCTGCAATAGTAAGTCATAATATACACATGTCAAAGTGAATATTAATTTTTTTAAGAAGTTATATACGGGTTTTCCTTTCTAAACTATTACTGCTATTATAAAGGGTGACTCGAGATTGGTTTCCATATGACAGCGTTGACATTTTGCCAACATTCGATATAGCCCATTTCCGGAAGTTGTTTTTCTTAGATTGTCTTTAGCCATGAAAGCCTTTCTTTTTATAATGTTAAAGTTAGCTTTGCAGACATGTAATATTTTACGATGGAACGACGCGTTAAAATTATGGCAGTGTATTATGAAAATTGACGTTCGATGAAAAGTGCATACCATTCTTTAGGTGAATATTTGGATATATACAATCGACTCTCGAGCGTACAATTTGGAAGTTGGTGGAAAAATTCGAACATATGGAGTTAGTAAATAACATAAAAAGAACATAAAAAAGTGTGACCGAGGTACCATGCAAAGCGATCCGTCGCCGATCGCAACAATTAGGTCTTTCATCAAATTTAGACAAAGGATTTGCATTTAACGTGGACAAAAATTCAAATAACACAAAAATTAAGATTGTCAACAGCATTGTGAGCCTATTGAATAGATTTATGAACATGAAATGGGGGTTTCAAAGTAAACATGCTTTAGTGATGAGCCGGATTGGCGAACACCGTCTTGGCGATCAGAACTACCAAAAGAGGTTTTCGAGAAGAAATGTTTCCTTAAAAATTGAAGATTTAGTGTAGCTTGCAGTGAAAAGGCGTAATTAGACCTATTTTTGAAACTGATGAGAAAAATTCTGATACAGTTACTATTGTTCGCTATCGAGATATGTTTGTGAACCTTTTGTGGGATATATTAACAAATGGCAAAAGACGACGCCACAATTCACATTACGGCAGAAATAATCGCAATATTGCGCACAAAATTTTTGAGCCTCAGAATTTTACGAATTGGTTAAATGAATTTATGACCGTGATCATGTGACTTTTAAATCCTCTCGAGTTCTTTCACAGGGGTTAAACCTATGAAGAGTAATTTTACTCTTACTTTATGTGCCACGAGTCGCAGCGGCCATTTAAACAAAATAATCTTTCATGCATCACTGTATTTAACTAGGATACTAAATAAAGATTGCGTTTTTTCAATTTCTGCCTTATTTAAATACTTTGATGGGGAAGCCTAAATTTAATCTCCCATTACTTAATAAACTCTGCGAGCGTAGATAGCGTTTTTAGAATTATAAATTATTCTTCTTTGATATTTCGATTCAAACAATAAATCTTTGTCAGAGTAACATTTAAATATCATTAAAAATAAAAATTTACATTTCAAAATTCTAATGCCAAAACAAAACCTTTGCATAGAGTGTTAGAATTTTGTTTTGACATTAGAATTTTGAAACAGAGCTTCAGTCGTTTGATAATGTTTAAGTATTTACTGACAAGGATTTATTGTTTAAATGGAATTTAGGATTAGCTTTGAAAATTTTCCTAAATACAACAGCATCCGTTTAGGTAATTGTAACAGATTCAAAAGTATATCTAAAATTATGAAAATAAAATGTGCAACGTATTCAATAAACTGCGATAACTTTAAATATTATTGTTACTGATTTATGTTTACTAGATTAGGAGTTTTTTTGTGCAAAAACAACGATAATAAACAATGAATTTAATCAGGCTATTAATTAGGTTTCATTAAATATAGGCCGTTAACTAATTAGTGTTAAATATACCTTGAATAATTTTAAATGTTTACCTAACATATATTTAAATATTATTCGAAGTTATAATTCCTACCTTTTAAATTATGAATTATGCAACAATTGTAGTAATCTAAATATAATGTAATAACATAATGCCTTTCTTAACGTCAATTATTAAATTTATTTACGATAGTAGGTATTTAAAATCTCCAAGTTTGTGTCATCGTCACTTGGATGTCCACAAAAACTGCAAATAAAGGAATTTCCGAAAATTGTTTTCGTAACTCACTAACGTGGTAATTTTTATATAATTAAAGGAATCTGTTAATTTAAGTTCAATACATTATTACATCTCTTTGGAAGTAACGCTATGCCTGTGAACAATAGTTTTCTTCTCTAGTGACAAACCGGGTAATTATGGCTTCTTTCATATATTCATTGATTTTGGACTTCTTTCCTATATTTAAAATTTTAATTTTGTTAACAGGTGGTAATCGTTTGAGATAAAGTCTGATCCGTAATGTGGGTGCGAAATGTTTTGGAATATGCTTTACTCAATGGCAGCATTGACAACAACAGCTGTATGCACGGGAATGCTGTCGTGTACTCGAACACCTCAAAATAGTTTCCTTTGTCTTTTTGTCTTGATGGCGTCTTGTAGTAAAGTGGCGTGGTTCTACTAATGTTGGTCACTGAGTACTTTAGCGTCTACAAAATCCATGGTTTCCGAAGTAACATGCTTAAAACACTGACCACGGTGAGGGTCATATTTCAGAGTTTCTCTTCCTAATTTAAATAATAACCCATTCTTTCACAGTGAAATTCCCTGAATGAGGGTCTTTATATTTATCTTTCATATATAAGGTCTCCTTTGCCTAAGAAGTTGATTACCGCAAAATAACTTGTTAATTCGTTTCTGTTGGTTCTAGATTAAAATTAAATTTCTGAATGAAAGCAGTGCAATGATGCATGTAATAACAACAGATGAGTCTAACGATAGATTCCAGGAATGCATCCGATTTCAATCACCGAAAGTTAATCAGCCGGAAAACTGTGGTAAAATTCATCAGATGTCATGATATGTAGGTTCCAGATCAAAAACTATCTAAGCTTTATTTTTTTTGAGAAAAATGCCCATACTGTTAGTATTACTTTTAGAAAGTGTACAAATATGATATAATAATTTCTTCCTACTATTAAAGCCATAATTTAATTAAAAATTAATATAGACGTATGGTGCTCGCTGTATGTGTTAAACTTGATATTTTACAATTTTAAAAGAAATAGAATAGTTTTTATTATGTAACTAATACAAGACGTTATTAAATATAACAAATTTAATCAAATGTAAGAACATTGGTGTGCGAATTTTTAGTAATAATTTTTAATAAAAATAATTTGGATATTCCTTATAATCAACAAAAAAACAAGTTTAGGTATTTGAATATATTTTAGACTTGTTTATTTTGCAAAGATACTTTTTATAATATTACATGAAACAAAACGCTTCTATGAACAATCGGACATTTATGTTAATTTTGCGAACATCTGCGTTGAAATATCTTGAAATTGTTTTTTTGCCAAAATTTTAAAATAATCTTAGTTATGTGTTTTTATCCAATTACAATTAATTATTCAAAAATATTTTTAAACAAATGTAACTTTCTTATGACCTTTAATTATTTTCAAAATAAAGGTGGCTGTAAAACTTTGGACTCTTTATATAAAGACACTTTTTGACATTTGTAATAAAGTTCTAACATCTCAAAGAAAACATAATAATCAATTATAAACGAATCTTTATGTAGATTAAAATAATAATAACAATAATACAGATATTATTTTCCTAGATTTAGAAGTATGTCGATTTGTAAAATTGCGCAAAATTTTGCAGTTTAAATTGTTTCTTCCTAGGCTAGTTCAATAATTCGGAGCAAGAGCAGGAGATAGCGCCACCGGAATAAAATGAATATTATTTTGTTAAAATACATTCCTCTAGATGAAGTAGTTCCAATTTTCAAGAATACCTGCTGCTTAATTTATGTTTTACAGTCATTTAAAGTAAACAACTTGTATTAGTTTTCCTAGAATATGAAAAGTGATTTTCGCGTTTTCATTAAACATTATTTTCTGTGTGGAAAAACAATAACAGAAACGAAACAAAAGCTTGACAAATATTATCCTGACTAAAACGTGGTCATTTGTGAACAAGCCAAAGAGATGCCCGAACACCAGAAATTCAGATTGTCAAGTGGAGATGCATGAGATTGTAACGTTTTAAACTTGTCGATTGGTGCAGTGGTTTCAATTTTGCATGATAATTCGGATATGGGTGCCACGTTTGTCGACAGTGGACCAAAAACGAATCATTCAACGACTTCGGAGTATTGTTTGAAACTATTTCAACGTAATATATCTCAATTTTTGCGCCGATTTATTATTGTAGATGAGTTTGGGATCCTCACTATACTCTTGAAACTAAAAACCAGTCGAAACAATAGATAGAAGCTGGTTCAAGTGCAGCAAAGAAGGCAAAAGTGGTACCATCGGCTGACAAACCCATAGCAACTGTTTTTTGGGATGCTTGCAGAATAATTTTCATTGACTACCTTCAAAGAGGTAGAAAAATAGCAAAAGAGTATTATTTATCGTTATAGGACCAGTTGAATGAAAAAGATCAAGAAAAATTGGCCACATTTGGCGAATAAAAGGTTTTGCTTCAACACATAATGCACCAGCATATTATTCAGGAATACATGAATTGCGTTTCTAAATATTTCTACATGCCCAATATTCACCAGGCTTGGTATTTTTTAACTATTTTTTATTTCCAAACTTAAAAACTTAGCTTGCTGGTAAGAAATCTTCATCCAATGAAGAAGTGATCGCCGAAGTAGACGCGTATTTTGCAGATATTAGTGAATCTTATTTTACTGAGGTCATGAAGTATCTTAAATATCATTGGAATATGTGTGTTGAGTTGGGAACGACTGTGTTAAAAATAAAATATTTTTACACCGGAAAGCGGCTTTTCGTTTGTACCTGACTTATTCAACTACCTTCGTATGTTAATAATTATAGTTAAAGGGACCATAGAAATAAATAATTAGATTTTAAGTTCACCATTAGTTCATTATCGATGAAGTTCATTTAGGTACAGCTTTAAACAAATGACTTCGATCGTTACCGATGAATGGTAACTTGAATACGATTTAAGATGTTGCATGAGCGTAAGGGAAGTTTCCCTATTAATTTTTTTCTTGATAGTTACCACAATGCAATTGAACCTTATTGTGACTTGGCGTACAACCGTCACCCCATTAATGTTTGCCTCTAAGCGAATGAGACGCGGATTTAAATCAGATCGAGGTCGGTAAACTTTTCAGCTGAGAAAAATTTAACAAACATATCTTCTTCTCGGATAAAGAAGTCAAATCGTAGGCTCATGTCAATGTGAAGTTTGGCACGTTAATAATCACTACTGGCGGTGAAATTCATCCAGATTCGGCAAAACTCTAATAGGTATGGTGAAATAACCATAGCAATTGAAGTCAAGAGGGTCACCCATAAAACAAAAAAATATTCAGTCCATAAATTCATACATATTTTAGATAAATATTAAAACGAGACCATAGTCAACAATACACTTGTTCAAGTGTACAATTTTTATCAGTTTAGTTGGAAATCTTCAATTTCAATTGGGTAAAACTTTCTGATTTTAACGGTTTGATTTCATTTTTGTTATACAGTTCTTCCCATAATAAAATTTTGATGTATTAGAAGGGATGAGAGTTGCTACATGTCTCTTGATTAAGTTTGCACCTGGAGGAATGCGCGTAAGATACGATTCTTGCTTATACGAGGGTTGCTATTTGTGTATTTGGAATTTGCGACACTCATCGTGTAAGGCGCTATCTAATATATTCATCGTAAAGTTTAAAATTTTTGACAGTATACGTCCTAAGAATGTTTTGTCGTACGGATGCTATTTGGATTGTTTACAGTAACTTGAAAATTTCATTGGAGTAAGAAAATGGAATTAACTCGTGAATATTTTAGTGCGGTGATTTACTACGACTTTCGATGTGGATTATCTCAGCAACAGTGCACCGATTAACACTTTTAGACTTTCATCGATGAAGCGCTAACGAAAACCACTAGTTTAGTGATTTAAATCATGGCTATCATTCTCTCACAGATGAATTTAAACAAGATCGTCCAAAATCAGTGGATGTTCCAGAAACAATCGATACTAATAATGAAAGATACCCATGTAACGTACCGTGATATCTAGGCATACCCTTGATATTACTATGTCAAACATACACAAGCTTTTACATGAACATTTATCTGTGAAAAAGATTTGTTCGCGTTGGATTCTGCATAACTTGAGAATCGCTCCAAAAATGGCTGGTGTCGATTGGTGCAAAGAAATGTTGCAAAAATGCTATCGTGGTGTGTCGAAAGCTGTATATAACATCTACACAGTTGACGAATCTTGGGTCTATGAATATGGAACCAAAAGTAACTAGCAGTGTTCCAAGGTGAGCTAAACCCCACAAAAGTTGTGTGAATAAGAAGCACTTCAAAGCAAATGGTCGTCTATTTTTTTGGACAAATGGACATGTAGTTATAGAGCTACTAGAGGATCGTAGAACGATGCAATTTTGAATAGTATACAACCATTTTTTTGCCAGAGTGTTAAGTGAAATAAGTAAAAACAACAAGCGATGCAGGATCATTCTTCATCAGCACAATGATAGTGCTCACACATCGGCCTAAACAACATAACATTTGGTCAACTGTTTTCGGCGTCAGAATAAACGATTGCTGTGTTCAAAAGGCATGGTTTGGAGATACCTCAATCGGAATGGAAATATGCCATGAAAATTGGTTCAAACGTATGCAACAGTATATTGATCACCGCCGAGAATATTTTAAAAAACAATAAAACCATTTTAAATGATAAATATCTGTTTTTGTTTATTATTCCGGATACATAAATAGCAACCGTCATAGCAAGCTAAAAAAAATGGCACCAACGTTCTCAACTTGAATACTTTTTCTATTTTCTATAATGACGAAGTATATTCCCATAAGACGAACTAGGTCTTTATTTTCTTCCACCGGTAGTTTTGGCTCTGCAAATATATTAGGTATTGATAAAAATCAGTGAGAGGTACCACGCCAAAATTTGATTAAGTATAAAAATATCGCAACTTATGTAAATAAGAATTGATAAGGTTATTATAGATTTTGCTTCTTAATAAATTTCTTTTTGGTAAAATATAACAAATAAATTATACTTGACGCGTTATATTTATAAGATTATAATTTACGCTTTAATAGGTGTTATATAATTGAGTTTGAATACTGTTGGCATAGAAAGACAAAACTTTTCTTTTCCTACAAATCAATGCAAGCTGAATTTATGAGACAAGTTGCAGATTGAGGAAATCAAAAATTATTTGAAATTCAAGTATGTTCGAAACCTAGAGTTTATTATATTTCAAAATTAATTTCAATAATTATGAAAATGTTTTGAATCTAATTTAAACATATTTTCATTATATAATGAAGAGTATTTGTAAAAGCACTTAATAGCTGTTTTTAAAGCATTATCATTTTAAGCGTTTGCTTCAAAAGAAAAGAAAACCGGAAAACATTCTTGTGGGTGTTCAATTTTAACTTAACTTTTAAATATTTGAAATGAGTTTCAATGTGAACTTTTAGAGAAATGTAAATGTTGGAATTCAAAATAAACGAAACAAAGTGAGCCAAGAATTTCTAAACATTTTCTTTCAAATATTTCCAACACATGGTTCATTTTAAGTCAGCTGATTAGACAGGTACAAGGACGTCATAAATGCGACATTCATGATTCTATTTTAAGGTGTATTTCTTGTTTTACAAAATTCAATGGCAAGACATTTTCTTTAATAAAATATGAGATTGCATAAAATTTTATTCTATTGCCAACGAATCAAAACAAATGCATGAAAATCTAAGTAAAGTTGTAATTTTATGCAACCATTTCTAATAAATTTAATTATTTAACAATTTAAGAACAATTTATAAAAACAGCATTATCTTTATTCCCACGTTTTAAAATAAAATATGAAATAAATTATTCTGATTTAAAAATATGAAATATTTAAGACCGTTTTGTAAAGGATGAGAATTTTAAATTTATGACCTTCCGTAAATATGCGAGGTTTATTTAAAATTGCAAAATAACACATCAAGCAAATTTCCAATGTAAGCAGTGCCGTTTAGTATTTTATTACCGTGGGCCTATATTCTCTTTTATGATTAATAATTAAAGGTTTTTCATGGAGAATGTCTCTTGTTTCTGTTTACCTGGTTGTAGAAGTAAAAAACAACAGTTTAAAGTAATTTTGTAACTCTAGTAATTTTTTAGTCTCGATATGTTTAAGAAATGTTTCTTACTATATCAGAATTATTAACTTTTAGAAATGAAGCAAGATATGTTGTAAAATGATTTATTATTTATACAAATAGCTCTTAAAAATATAAAATATGTCGAAGTCTAAGTACGGAGTTGAACACTGCTAAAATAAAAATCTGGTATGAGACAACTCACAACTTTCTCTTACGCACATAGATATGCAAATAGTGTCTACAAATGATTAAACTATTATCTACGTGTATTTTTGAAACGATAATTGTAACAGTCATACATCCAAGTTACTGGACAGGAGAAAGGCTGATTAACTCCGAAAATTTTCTCTGATAACTTGCTTCAACGCATTTTTTTCGGGAAAACCGGTAAGGTCACGTAAAAGGTCATTAAAGGTATAATAACTGTAGCAAGTTTGAAAAAAATATTGTAACTATTTTTGAGAATATCGCAAAAAAACTTAAAAATCGTAAGAATAAATGGTACTTCCGGTTATTCGATTTTAATTAAATTCTTGACGTTTCATATGCGGAAGACAAAAAATTTAAATATAAAATTTTACTTTTATATGATGTTTAGTTTTTGAGATGTGTTGTTCACAGTTAATACTTTCAGTACTTCCGGTTACTCGATATTTGAAAATTTATTAGAGAAACTGTTTAGTTAATATAAAATGGAATGAAGTAGCGAAGAAATATACTAAGTTTTAAAAATATCGTTACAGCTGATTTCAAGAAAATCGCGATAAACGAAAACTTGGAAAATATCTAAAAATGACAGAAATAAAGTGGAACTTCCGGTTAGTAGATTTTAACCAAATTCTTGATTTGGTATACAGAAGCAGTTATGACCAATAATATAAATTTTTATTCAACTAAGACTTAGTTTCATAGTTATTTTAATTAGAGTTAACGATGACGGTACTTCCGGTTACTTGATCTACGGAAACGTTTCTGAGAAATAACCTAAACTATATCAAAGGTCATTAACAAAAAATTCGGAAAATATCTAAAAATAACAGAAATAAAGTTGTACTTCGGGTTATTCAATTTTAACTAAATTCTTAATTTACCATACAAAGGTACTTAGGACCTCAAATTTAAATTTTTATGTATCTAGGACTTTCAGTTTCATAGTTATATTATTGAGAGTTAATGGTAAGAGTACTTCCGGTTACGCATTTTACGGCCATTTTTCTGAGAAGCTGTCTTAATTATATGAAAGAAAATTGAATTCTTAAGAAATTAAATAAATTTAAAAAAAATCGTTACAGCCGATTTCGAGAAAATCGCGAAAAACCAAAAAATGACAAGAGTAAAGTGGCGCATGAGACGGTGGATATAAACTCAAATATAAAATTATCTATGACTTTTCGTTTTCGAGATATTCTGTTCACACACACACATACACACACACAAACACACACACACACACACACACACACACACACACACACACACACACACACACACACACACACACACACACACACA
>JAHWXV010074741.1:0-10024 GCA_024586415.1 Phrixothrix hirtus
TGTTACCCAACTACTAAAACCTTTTAATTAGCTTAAATTATAAGCGTAACAGCGATTTCAAATTCTAAATTGCATACACTGCCAATCTGGTAACAAACAACCCCAATCATATAGGATATTAAAAAAGGGGTTATAAACTTTAAGAGCTTACTTAGAGTACTCCATGAAATAAGAAATAAAATCTTAATAAACATGGCCCAGAAAACAAACATTTTCCAAATATAAACACCCCCTAAAACAGATAGCCGATGACCTTATGATAGAACTTTTGCTTTAACATATCTTAATGTGCAGTCCACTCTATTCCTTTCTCTTACTCCATAATTTCAAATCTTCAAGCCTAATTTTGATATCTGCAGTAATCTGCTTCATTTTCTGCCTGTTTGGCCAAGTTGGCACTTTAATTGTCTTAAATACCTATATGACTTGGGACCCAAATAAAACTTAAAAAAGATATAAAACACTGTTCTAAAACTCTGTATGTTTATAATTATTTTCTAGATAAGAAGTCCTCTGAAAGTCTTGTTTATGAAGACTTCTTATCTAAACAACTATTATAAGCAATAGTATGTTTGGTATGCAACCCAAAATACACTAATTAAATAATTTTATGGTCAGTTGCATATCAAACACAGTCATTTATTCAAAATTGAAAAGTTTTAGAATTACAAGATTTACTTTTTCTACTATAAGTTTCGATATTGTACCTTTGAAGCATTAATTTCCTAGTCCTTATTTAATAAGTCTTTTTTCTTATGTAAACAACTATAATAAAATTATAGAGTTTGTAGATTTGTTTTATATTGCACTTAAGACTTATTTTTATCAATTTTTTTTACTAAAATGCATTAATTATGCAAATAATTTGCAATAGCAAAACCTTTTTACTTACGAGATTCAGGAAATGCATTTTTTGGTTTAAATCAAACAATTTCTTATGGATGTAACAAATTGGACTTCTAATGATTATGGTAAAAATTTCCATAAACTAGATCCCTTTAACACTGATACAATATTTTATACAAATCGATTAACTAATTAATCTAAGAGATATAAAACAATATGCATTTCATTCACCCCCTTTAGAGGCTATATAGAAAATATTTGTATTTGCATATATTAAAATTAGTTTGTTCTTTCATTGAGCTTTCTAAATTCAAAATGCCTAACTCGTTTTTAATTAGGATTGTTTACCATTTCAAAAGATTATAAAAGATGATACAGTGTAACAAACTTCTAATCATCAAGACAAAATGGAATACTAAACTAAAATATTTTATTGAATAGGATTTAATAGCCTGTATAGGTAAAAAGGATAGAAAAACCACTATAATAATTTCTACCAAAAACAAAAACAATAAACTTCTATGTAACTTTCTTTACAACTTACATTATTTTCAAAAAGATTACCTACATTCTATGTATTAGAGAAATATTCATGTTATTTGCAATATTTCTTGTAGATAGTTTTAAATTCTCACAATGTAACGTAAGCAAAGAAAAATAATATAATCTTGATTTCATAGATAAATATTTTAATATTTGTTTCATTCAAACTGAACTGCTGCTTCTATACGAAACTGCAAATAAGCAACAGTACAGCATCAACTTATAAAAGATATTTTCACTCTATAAAATTATTGCAGATTAAAACATACATAATTATTGGCATCTATAACATTTAAATCCCACCAAAATTGAAATGTTGGTAACATCTGAAACATTAAAAAAATTGCTTAATAGCTTGTTTTAAATTCATATTAAAAAAGTCTACATTTTTGAATTGAAAACGGATTTTGATATCATTTAAATCAATAGTTGTAAATATTTCTTGTGTAAAATTAAAACATAAAAAATATTTTGACAAACAAAATTATGCAACCTGTTTGCTAGTACTGCAAACATTGCAGTAACTAAACACCAATTTATTTTTATAGCAACAATATTTTTATCTTGTAATAAAATTACAAAATGATGAACAAATTCTATTGCCGTGAAGTGTGGTTATACATATTTAAGCTTTGCTATATTTGTTAATTATATAGGAAGAATAACTAAAATAAAAAAATGTATTCTCAACAGGTACTATAAAAACATAAGCTTATTAAAAAAATCAATTCATTTTATTGTTTAATTTTACTCTTTTGATAGTATCTTTTTATCATTACCTCTATAAATTATAATTGAACGTGACTCAAGTGCTGTATAAACATATAAAAACCATAAAATTCACTTACCACCTGGCAACAATAACCACAAATATTAGCCACTCTAGTGGTCTGAGCTTTTGATGGTCACTAGAACAAACTACCTACAACAGCCGAGTGCCCACTTTATAATATAAAGTATGGTATCTCATTGGTACTGGGTAGTTGGTCACAGAGTGTATTGTGGTTTTAATATCAATTAAAATAATAATACCTAAATAGTAAACATGTATTAGTTAAACAAAATAATCTAAAAATCTAAAAAATTAATGTTTAATCTTATATTGTGGTAAAATAACTACGAGTTTTCCTCCATAAATGTACCACCACCTTAAATCAATTTATCTGTATTGATAAATTAATTAACAATACTATTACAAGTAGCAAGTAGTTTTTATTTTCACTTTTCAATGTTTAAATCATTTGTGTACATTTTTATAATAAAGATTTTTAAATCAGATTTAAGAAAGGTAATTTTAAAATTAAAAAATCTTAATTTCTTTTAAAAAGGGGCATTAATATACGAGTAATTATTTAAATTTAATAGAAAATATTTATGCAACCGTAGAACTTTGTATAAAAATTTAAACTACTCGAGAAATAGTAATTCCAATTTTTAAAGGTAATGGAGGCAAATATAGTTAAATGATGATATGATTATATGAGATAACATTTCTAAATTTTACTTGCTTTCAATTTGTATACCTATTGAGAGAATAAAAGAATGAATAATAACAGTGTATAGTTATTTTACAATATGTAAGAACGAAATAATATGAGATTTCAACATAAATTTGATGCTAACAAAAAAATATAAAAAAATTGTTCTATTATGTTCTTTGCTTTCACCTTTATTTTTGTTTCTTTATTATTATGTTACTTGAAAAATGTTATAAAGTATTTAAACATATTGGTTGCATATTAAAAATTCATGTTTTTAATTTGTATGTGATACATATCCTCGGTAATATACATAGGCATGTAAGCGTTTGCAACTTTGTGACGGTATGTGTGATCAGAAACTGACATTTTTAATCACTTTATTAGATTGTCTTAGCATAAACTTTAATTCCCTTAAGTTTTTATGTACACGTGCTCCTGTCATTTAAACCATCTTAATCATTAGGAAGATTTTGATGCAGAATAGGTTAATTACATGATCATTTATTTAATTAAAACTCATGAAATAGGCAATGTTGGTAAATATTACAACAAATTACATAAAATATTTAGGTTAAAATGATATACACTAAAAAAATTTTTAAAACCAATATGCTATAATTCTAAATCTTGAATTTCCTTTATACGTAAACATTTTTTTCATGTAAAATGCCAATTCTACACTTATGAAACACAACCACTTACTTTAATGTAACACAAAAAGTGATATCTTTTAATTTGATGTTTTCTCTATTTACTCTGGTTTTTGAAATAAGAAAACGAATTTTCACCTTTTAAATGAGTTTTTCCACAGATAAAAAAGGAGATACACATTATTTTTCTATGTTTTATATACAATTACTCACAAAAGTATTGACTCACCCTAGACAAATAAATATCTATTAAGTTTTTAAGGTTTTAGACAATTGTACAAATTAAAAATCCTTCATACAGATAAAGTTAAATATATTTACTTTAATATACAATGATTAAAAATACAAAGTAATTAACATTTGTACAAAAAAGAGAAATAAGTTTATTGCAATACCGAAAATAATCACACATAAGTATTAACTCATAAACTAACTTTATCTAAAATAAAGGGAATTACCGAACTGGTAATGTACAGATTTTACATTGTGCAATTTCCTTTAGTGGTTATTAAGATTATTTTATTGCAAGACATGTTTATTTTGAAATTATGCCTAAAGTACGCGAAAGAACCTTAACAAAAAGAAATTTGGTATTATCTACGCATAAGAGAAGTTGAATTAGGAATTCCTCAAAGTACAGTAAGAAACACGATTGAAAAATATAAAACTGAAAATATAATTGTAAATAAGCCCTGTTCTGGAAGACCAAAAATATTTAATGAACTAACTGAATGCCATATTATAAGACGGGTTAAACAAAATCCTGCTATTCGTATCCCGGAGCTATGTGCTGAAGTACAGCTATTAACAAAGATAAGTGTAAGCGTAAAAACTGTGCATCGAACAATTCAAAACAGTGGTCTGCATGGTCATTTTGCACGAAAAAACCATGGGTTAATAAGGTAAACAGGGAGAAGCAATTACTATTTGCAAAGGAGCACATTAATAAACCAATTAACTTCTGGTACAATGTTTTATTTAGCGACAAATGCAAATTTGAACTATTTAATTCATCTCAAAGAAAGCGTTTGTGGAGGAGACCAGGACAACAATTTGCTAAGGAAAACTTACAGCCTACAGTAAAATTTGGTGGTGGGTCTTTAATGGTATGGAGTTGCATGGTGGCTGATGGTGTTGGAAATTTATATTGTATAGGGAATAATGGATAAAAATGTTTATTTAGACATTTTAAAGAATAATTTACGAGCCAGTATGGAAAAATTGGAACTACCACAGAATTTTATGTTTCAACAAGATAACGATCCAAAACACTGTGCCAGGATCGTTAAGGAATGGATTTTGTACAACGTTCCAAACGGCGTGAAACTCCACCTCAGTCACCAAATGTTAACTTCATTGAACATCTTTGAGGGCATTTGAAGTCAAGTATGAGTAAAATACAGATTTCAAGCAAACAAGAGTTGCATCATCATTTACAAGTCAAGCAAACAAGAGTTGCATCATCATTTACAAGAAGAATGGTGCAAAATAAGTGGCGATTTTACTAAAAAGTTGGTGCATTCAATGCCTTGAAGACTACAAAGTATCTTAGACTCAAAAGGCTACCCAACAAAATATTAACACGGATTAAACAAACATATTTGTTAGTTATTTTGTGTATGAATCAATACATATGTGGATCGTTTTCGGTATTGCAATTAACTTATTTCTCGTTTTTGTACAAATGTTAATTACTTTATATTTTTAATCATTGCACATTAAAATAAATATGTTCAACTTTATCTATAGGAGGGATTTTTAATTTATACAATTGTCTAAAACTTTAAAAACTTAATAGATATTTATTTGTCTAGGGTTAGTTAATACTTTTGTGAGTAACTGTATATGTAAGTTTCATTCAAATCAGTTTCTGAAAGTGGGGATAGTGTCGTTGTTTGAGTTTTATATCATTGAAATATATTCTAAAAATAATGTCATTAATTTATTTCCTTGTACATTTGTTAGCATGGGAAAACTATGAAATAAATGCTTCCTTTGGCTTATCAAATAAAAAAATTTAAGTTTTAGTTAATAAACATCTACTACTATTTCATTGCTTTTAAATTATTCAAACTCTCAGACTTTAAAATCAACATCAAAAACAGTGATTTTTGGCACTAGTCAATATACATATAGAGGCATTTTTCCTGTAATAGTCTGGGATTTATATTATAATATGGTAATCCTACCTATATTTTACAATAATATAACCTCATTTTATAATAAATTCACTCTGTAAACTTTACATAGCATTAGTATTAACTTGTACAATTTAAGTAACATGATTCTTTACCAAAATCCCTAATTCATTATTATTTTTACCATATTTCATTATAGAATAACCTGTAGAAACTACGAATTTAAAGTGTTTATAAATAGTTAATACTTTTTCATATATTGTATATTTAAAATAAATATATAATTTACATACGATTAAAACTGTATGGTGTGTGATGTTGTGCATTGGCCATTGTGGTAACAATGTTTCCTTGTTCATTAATAACATATCCGGTGTTGGTTAATTGATAAGAAAAAGTATTGGTAGGTGCATGACCATTTGGATTTTGAGGTGTTACTAGATTACCACTTTGAATTATTTGATGAGGTACAGGTGTAACTAAAAAGGCTGCTTGATGATGATGTTGAGTTGCAGTACCATCATTAGGAGTAACTACAAGCGGTATAACTTGCTGAACCTCTGCATTCCCAATAATAGATTTTTGAATTTGTTGTTCACGTGGACGATCGATTGTTTGTATTTGTGGTGGTTTTTGCATAGCATGTTGGTGCAATGACTGAGCAGTTTCTTGTTGAGTGTGTTGTTGTGATTGTTGCTGTTGCTGGACAACACTTTTTGGTTCTATTTTACAAAATTTAACATGAGGAAACTGTTCTTTCATAAAATGTCTAAATGTTGAATATCCCATTAATTTTATACCAGGTTCTAATATTTGTCCGTATTCTTTATATGCATCATGTAAATTTTTTCTCGTTATATCCCAAGGTAACTGTATAGGTTGTTTTGAATTACCAATTCCACTTTCTCCAGTGTGTGTTTCTAAATATTGCTTTAAAAATTCTGTTGCATGCCTATAAATATCTAAAGAAAATGTGTTATGTGGTTTTTTCCCATGATTACCATGAACTCTGGGTGCAACGCCATGTGTCATTACATGCTTCCTTATTCTTTTCAATTGATAATGTGTACAATTTTCTAAATAAAGAAATGCATCTAAACAAACACGTCTACCCTGATAAACATATTGTGCTCTAAGTCTCCGCCTCTCTTTATGTCTTACTGTTTCATCAGGATTTGCTAGACATGCCATGGTAACGCCCATTAAATACATATCGTGTTCAGCTTTTGTTAACTCTGCAATGTTCAATCTATGTTTATAAACACTTTCAGGATTAAGACCTCTGAAACAACTTTCATCTTGGCATTCACAGCCTCGTTTAAACCTTTCTTTAACTTGAACAGAACTTTCTTCAAGTTTTGTTGGTTCATTTCCTCCACCTGTTGCATTTGTTTTCTTTTTCTTTTTTATGGGAGCTTTCTTTTTATTATTTACTTTTGGTGGTGTTTTTGGTTTGACACATTTCGGTGAATCTGGAGCTGCCTCTTCTGTTGTTGTATAAATAGTACTAATACTTTGTTGTTCGTGCTCAACCTGAATTGTATGCCCTTCCCAGATTACCTAAATAATGAGGAACATTAATAAATAATTTTATGAAAATTGAACTGTAACATATGAATTGTCATACAATGTTGTTGGATAATTTTGCTTATTTAATTGTAAATGTTCTTAAAGTTACTTTAATATAGTGCCTTTTTATCATATTAAACAATTATAATACTATAACTTGGATAATCTTTTCAATTAAATTGATTTCTAATATTATTTTGAAGAAGTTTTTATGGATCCATGTTTTTTATTGTACTTGAAAAAATACTATTGTTCATATCTATAAAGCTGTTAAACACATCATAATTTTTTTGTACATTTAGTCGTTTTCGAAGATTTTACTATTATGTTTCTTCTTAGTAGCTTGGG
Source organism: Phrixothrix hirtus (assembly GCA_024586415.1). Taxonomy (NCBI): domain Eukaryota; kingdom Metazoa; phylum Arthropoda; class Insecta; order Coleoptera; family Phengodidae; genus Phrixothrix; species Phrixothrix hirtus. The sequence goes on from JAHWXV010074741.1 coordinate 7,576, forward strand.
AAAAAGTGTATGATTATTTTAACATGAGAAAATCAGATCAATGTTTAACATCTTTTTAAATTTAAAAAATGAAAAATATTTAAATATTTAATTTCAACTTGAAAGCTAATTACACATTTGACATTTCATATATTACTACATAATAATAAATTCAAATGAACACCAGCTATTGTGTTTACCCTTCTTATTTTCAACAAATATACAATGAAAAGAATAAATTAGATTTTGCAACATCTATGTAGCAGGGTTAGTTATTAAAAAGTTACTGACAACTTTACAATGCAACAATTATAAAACAACAATGACTATCACTTAAATAAAATTAAATAAAATCAAACCTGTATCTATCTAGTCATGTATTCAATACCGCAAATTAACGCCTAAAACATGTTTCGCCCCAGTAGGGCATTCTCAATTAGGACTTTTTAAATAAATAAACTACAAACGTAATTAGATGTAAGAACATGTCAGAGATATTACATCTAATCGCGTTTTTAATCGTAATCTCAATTCAGCCTTCGCTGAACATATTTTAGAAAATGATCACATATTTCTATCGGATAACGATTTTGAAATCTTACATATTGCTCCCAAAGGAAAATATTTAGATTTACTTGAAACCTATGAAATCAACAAATATTCTAATCATATTAACCATACATGTGTTAATTAAAAAAACGAAATTAACTTTAACTCCCTCATCCATCTCATCACACATTCTAATAGTTATTCTTAATTTAATTTCTCATTTATGTTAGGTGTAAGTATTTTACTAATCGTTGACATTAATTTAAATTTTATAATTTGTATAATAGTTATTTGTTGATTCTTTATATATATAATATTTATCTTTCGTTTGTTGTGGGCCTTTATTTATTTGTTCAAATTTATTTACATGTTTTCATCCAATGCCAGTTGCTGATAACCTTATTTTATCCTATCTATAAAATATGTTTTTGACGTACAAAACTTTTAACAGCTGACTTGTATTTTTAAATTAACGTATATTTATTAAGTAAGTCATATATTATTGTTTTACTAATAATTCTAAATGTAATCTCTTTTGTAGTTTATTTATTTAAAAAGTCCTAATTGAGAATGCCCCACTAGGGCAAAACATGCTTTAGGCGTTAATTTACGTGTATTAAATACGTAGGTTAGATAGCGGTTTGGTTTTATTTAATTCAATTTAAGCCTATTTTGTGAACAATGGATCTTCATGCTAATTAAATGACTATCACTTTTGCATAACATACTAAAATTAAAAAGAGACTATTTCTCATTACTACTAATATGTCCTGCAAATTCATTAATCACATCAAGGTCATTATGCTATAAGGACATACCTATGAACATTTTTAATAAAATTCTGGTTTATAAAGTATAAGAGTAACAGATTAACAAAAAGTGCTATTGTTCAAACTTTCCATCTAAGTACATACACTTTATGTTGCCTGGTAAATTAGTGTATCTATAATAGCAAATATGTGTGAAGTAAATTATAAGAAAATATTGCATTTATGTTGATTTTGACCACATCAATAATAATTCAATTGAATTTTGAAGATATACAGAAGTATTGTTTAACACATTGACCACAAGCAACATATTACATATGTTATATCAATACTTTTCCCGCAAACAAGTGATGTATGTAATACATCGCTCAATAATAGTGATTATATTAATTTCAACGTAACATATCTGGTTTCCATTTGTTGGTATGCACTTCTTACGGTTATGGTTTGTGGGAATTATTACAGAATGTGACTGTGTCGAATTGTTAGTTTGTGCTTCCCAAAATGTTTTGAAGTAGCTATATCAAAATGGGCCAATATGGTAACCTAAGTGTTATATTTTTTATACTATATGCATGCAGTAATACTTCTAGTTGTATATGTGTAACATTTGTTTAGGTATTCGAAGTTATTTATCTATTCAAATAATATTAGGGAGTAATTTTTTTAATACAAAATTTTAAATTATGTTATCAGTAAGTTTATTTATTATATACCATTTTAAAGAAGAATAGATGAAAAAGATGTAGCACTAGATTTGAATTCAGTTTGTTGATGTTCTTGTTACAAAAGTTCATCCCCAATCAAAATCACCTAGTTTGTGGTAATTAAAACCATATCCAAGAGATAGTATTCAAAGTGTTAATTTTAAACATTATCGTTAGTTATGACCTATAGAACATGTCATCTAGTTTACATTAGTAAAGTGCATAGGTTATAAGAGATGTAGTAGTGGGTGGGCATCTTATTGTTGCAAGCTGGATGTCAGGGGAAAGGTAGTCCCAGACGGTTCAACTTTTCGTTCAATTTTTGTCTTGTGCTAAGCACATGCAACAGTACAGGGTGGCTCGTTTTCGTGGTAAATCACAGGTTTGAGTACTTTACAGCCACAATACATGAAAATGGTGTACGCATTCCCGGGACAACTTTTT
>JAHWXV010074771.1:0-21846 GCA_024586415.1 Phrixothrix hirtus
TGAAGAGGCCGTTGAAGCATTTGAAAACCACATCTTTGAGATACCAACTTCAGAGTGGAAAAAATGCTTCGAGAAGTGGTTTGAACGCATGCAAAAGTGTATAAAACTTAAAGGGGAATATTTTGAAAAACAGTAAAACAGTTTGTTCCAAAAAATTTGTTTTCTTTCCTAGTTTTTGTAACTACTTAAGAGGCAACCCTCGTAGTTTTTATATTACATAACTTTTACTGTAAGATAAAAACCAATTGTATTTGGTGCATTTTTAAATGTTTGTTTTATATTGTACTACCTAAAAATTGACAGTCACTCAAAGAACATACATTTTTACATTTTTGCGAGGATAAGTCAAAAATTACCTACAGTTTCGCGAACAGATCTTGACGGTTATCATAGCGTCATCTGCCCATGCATGCGTTAAGTCGGTATACCAATGGACACACATATGCACAATGTTATATTGATCGCGTCAGTTACCTACTGGCTGTGACAACGTCAGCATGTCTACTCCGTTAGCAGTTCGCACTAAGCAGGAACAACCGGAAGTGATTTAATTTTGTGATCCGAAGGTGTGAAAGGGACTTTTATCATAATATAGAAACAGCGCTTTATCTTGTAAAAGCGTGCTTTTGTAGATTGAGAACATTACAAGTGGCCATACAAGGGCAACATAACAACGAGGAGCTAAAGGCTCGCCAAACTCGACCAGGCACAATTACATTCAGCAAAATCGACATATAGTTATGGAGGATAGGCGAGTCACGATTAATAAGCTTGTTACTTTTTCGAACAGCCATGATTTAGCCCACCAAATCATAAACGATGAGCTCGGATTCCGTAAAGTATATTCGTGATGGGCACCGGGAATGCTTGCCTCAGAACAAAAGAGCAAACGTTTAGACATCTGCAAATGCTTACACGATCTCCTCAACATAGAAGGCAAAGCATTTGCGAGCAAAATGGTGACCGGTGATGAAACTCGGGTTCATCACGACGAGCCCGAACCGAAACGCCAGATTGGAAATACCCAGGATCACCCAAGTCGAAAATATTCAAGACTGTGCGATCGCCAAGAAAAATGATCCTAACTATTTTTGGGACGAAAACAGCCTATAGTCGACTATAGGGGCCTACAGTGAATCGCTGCAAAAAGCGATGATGTTGTTGCATGAGAACGCCCAACTGGATACATCACACCGTAGAAACCAACAGTCGGTTGGAATTTGAGGTACTGAATCACCCTCCAAACAGTCCAGGCCTCGCTCGCTTAAACCTTCATCTGTTTAGACCACTCAAGAAGGTTTTGCATTTGTTGTGCGAAAGTGGGTTCACGATCAACCGAAAACCTTCTTCCACCAAGGAATACAAACTCTTGTGGTACGATGGATCAAATGCATTGCTAAGGAGGGAGACTTATAAAAAATTACGTAAATATTGATCTTTATTTAAATACATTGTATAACGAAAGGTGTAGATAATTATTGACTTGCCCCTGTATATTATATATTTAGAGTCCTTCAATTTTTAATTTAGACTAATTGAGAAATTTATGGTCCAAAAAATTAAAAATGACAATATAATATTTTACAAATTTTCAAAATATATTCGAGTAGGTAGGTTACAAAATATTACGCTTATATGTACAACAAAAAGTTGATTCAAATATTACTTGCTGAAAACGCCAATGACTATCTTGAATCATGAAAGGCATCTAAAATCTATTCATCACTCCTAATATACTAGTAGTGTGTGCAAGTTATATACATTTACTAATGTTGCCCCGTTTAACAGACTTTATTATTATTTGTAAATGATATTTTCAAAATCGCGAATTTATGAATAATTTTAAGGAATTTATGCGGTTTCAAGAAATATTTTCTATGTTTATTTAGCCTGCGAAGTAAACGTACTCGGCCTATTGCCTTATACTTTAGATTATCCCCTCATAAAGCAAAATACGATTTTCCTGACTTGTAAATAACTATTAGATGCCAGTTATCGTTTTTTAATTTTGTCACTTCAGGATACTACTCTTATTATCGTCACTTACTTTTAAAAAATATATTAATATTTGTGAAAGTTTGTTTAAGTTTTTTCCGTTTAAATTCGTAGCCCGTGTGGGGTTCCAAAATGACGTTGTCGCTATCTTCGAATAATCTTTTCTAATTCACAATGCGAGGTAAAATTTTCAATAGGGAATACACTTTTAATTCAAACAAAATATTAGTGTTATTTTCATAAACCGTGTTAAATTTTCCAATTGAAGTGTTCTTGGGCGAAGTTGAAACTAAGAATAAATATATAAAGGCAATATACTTATTTACAATATGCTTACATTGTGTTCTAAATTAAATGGAGCAATGTTGTTTTTGTAATAATTTGCTTGCAAAAGCGAGATCTAGCTCAAGATAATGTTACAACTTGAATTACGTAAATAGTATTTAAACGAACTCATTTACATTTAGATTTAGATACAGCAGTTCAGGATGATTCGCGTTACCGTTTAAAGCTGCGAGTTCTTTTCGAATAATTTGGAAGTACCTTTGACATGTTGCTATACCGAAAGTGAACCGTCTCTGAATTTAGACTGGCAGCAAACAAAAAAAGGCACCACCAGCGAATATTTTAGTAGTGAAGTAGTTCTATTCGGTAAAAGTATTTCAAAATGATTACAACATTGCGCAAATAAGTTTGGCCAATGTACTGCATATGTTAATGATAACATATCAAATATTTAACTATTCTTGTAAAATGCCTTTCAATTGTTTATATTCTGTATATAGAGTAATAGTTTGATAAGTATGATGATTGGACTTTTGGAAACACCTCGTATATGTATTTTAATGTGTTTTAATTCAAAATAGATCAAATTAGTTATTTTTTATAATAATAAAAGAACCCTTATTTTTCGTAATTCGGTTGGTTGAAGGTCATCTCAGCATTTTTAGTTCAACATAAATTAATTATTTGTTATAGTTTTATAACAAAAACCCCTATTTCAGTATTCCTGTTTAAGTCTGCCAGATAAATTACGTAGTTTTGATAGAAATTACTTCAATAAAAGAAATTAAATCAATTTTAAAATACCGAACCGCCCTTCCCTATTTTTGTAAATGAGTTTGTCCCAAGAGTTGCATATTTTACCTTTTTTGTCTATTTAGCGTCTTTAAAATGACGTCAAGCGTACAAAACATGAGGTAAACGTTGAATAATTTGTGTGACCTTCAGAAATTATAACAATTTTATTCTCCCGCTAAATATCATATTTTTAAAATCAAATATTCCGATTAGTGAATTCGCACGTATGCGTTATGACAGAAAGTCCCTGTCCTTTTTCGTTTAGCATCAGTTCGATGGCAGCTATCGAATAGTCGGCATCCATTGTTAACATTTTTAAAAATGTAAAGTAAAGAATTTCTATTCATTTCCAGTTTTATGACCAATTGTTTTTGGTGCGTTAATCATTTGTTGACGCAGTGATCTGACGTCACCCTTGCTAAGGGGATAGTTATGGAAATTAAACAAAGGACACGTTAGTCCGCCATATTGTAATTTCAGGTCCGCTTTACGTTTAAATTAAAATTAGTAAGGTCCATTAAAGAAAGTTATGCAGCTTCTGCTTGAGTACAAGTAAGTCAGTTCCACCTTAATTAACTTACACCTAGGGAGAAGGGATTCAACCTTCAAAAATTATTAAATTCAGTTAATACCAAACCTAAAGACCAGTGCATAGAGAAACCAAGGCTCTTGTACGATAAAGATTTGTGAATACCATGCACAGGATGGCCCACGCATATTACACCTAACATTTTGCTCTGAGTATTGTAAAATACGTATGCGTCACTTTTCATATTATTGCAGTTAAGTTTAAAGTTTAATTTAATTTAAAAGATATTCGGAACACTGCAATCCCAAATCATATTGCATCTATCATTGAATGTCGACTTCAAAACCTAATTTAACTACCATAATTTGATATTTTATATCTAGAATTCGAATTGTGATCTGTAGCATTATTAGTTGGTTCATTATAACTTGTTTATTTTACCTTTAATGCTTTTACTTCAGTAGCATAGATAATTAATTTTCTTTCAGGTGTTTGTTTTAAGCTAAACATTGTATATTTTGTACCGGCAATCTCTAACTTGTAGTTTATTTAACGGCCGAGGTTATATAATTCAGTGGCGTAGTAAATAGTTAGCCCGATTCGTCTTCAGCCATCTTAATTCAGTTTGCTTATAGTGTTGTCTACAACATTTCTATACGTTGTATTTAGCAATTCATATGCAATTGCCACCTGGCGCTGCCTTGATATCTTCTGGCTTTAACGGTTAAAATACAGTTAATTCTCGAATAAAAGCCAGCATCGCCCTCTATTTTACCCATTTCGACGATTTTTAAGGTGATTTGTCACAAAGAAACTTTAGTTGGTAAAGAATCATGATGCCGCGCTGGTTAGTGGAAGCAAAACTACCTCTCCTTAAAAATGTTATGACAAACCTTCTTAGGCCGTAAAGCCATTTTACACAATGATCTTCTATGATGTACCGTGAAATTGAATTACACGTCTTACTGAAAGATATAGTTGCAGGAGCAGCTGAAACTACCCTATTAAAAGTTGAACATGATATTGGTTTAGAATCTGATCATACAGTTTAACGAAAATTTACAGAACGTCGTGGATGCTGATCAATCCACAGGAAAGTCAAAATCCGATACTTATGAGCGATCAGAAGAAATTGGTATTTATTACGAACCATGCTGCTCAATAGTGAAATATATGACGATTCCCGTGAAATCGTAGTAATATCGCGAAACCCGATCTAACGAAATTCCAAGAATTCACGGGTATTCGCTATATTAGTGATTCGGGAAGTTTAATAATTAAGACTTCATTAAAGGCAAAACAAACTTTAAGAATGTGACCAATACCGCGCGCGACTGTATAGTTTTAATTTATTTGTAAACTAAAGAATTGCTTAAATAATATTTAGTCCATAGTTAGCTCCTCCAGACTGAGTCGATGAACCAATAAAATTTGGTATCAAATAAGCTATAACTTGATGCGACAAATAAATTACCGTTTACCGTACGAAATTAATCGAGATTGTAATGATAACCACAATAATTAACATAACAGGACTCTCTGATAATTTAAATATTAATTAATTAACAAAACTAATTAAACAGTATTGCGCAACATTGCGTCATGTCATGCAATAATTTGTTTAAAGCAAATGTATCTGTTATCCGAATTGATTAGATAGCAGACAGCGAAAATCGCTGAGATCCATATTTGCTGAAAGAAGAACGAGAATTTGTATTTAAATATAAATAAGATGCCTTTACGAAACGAAAGACAGTCTTTGTGCGGAAAATCGTTCCGCGCATATCCGTGCTAGACCGAAAAAGTTTTTCTGTAAAGTCAAGCTATTTTGTTATTAAATTTTGCAGTGATCTTTGCGTGGCGTCTTGTTGACTCACCAAGGCTGCGAAAATCCTGAACACCGTTCAAATTAAAAATCCGTTAAAAAGATTCTAGACCGCTGTTCCATCTCGAGTTGCTCTGTAATGAAGACAGACTGAAGTATAGAATAACCAGGGTCCCACGTGATCGAGCGTTCTTGGCGTTACCCTCCCGAACCTGCAACAGAATCGATCTTGGGTCAACCACAAACAAGTTGCTCTGTAACTGTTTGTGCCCGACGTCAACCGTCGTTGTGTATTAAGTTGTACTGATAGTAGAGGCACAACTACGCTGTACTGAAATTACCTGACACATAAAACGTCTTGTCACCTGCAAGCGAGTTGCTATGTATCGATCTGCAAACGACGCCAGACGCCGCGACGCTTCGCGATACTGAATGGCAAGAAAGGTCGCGAGTACACGCTAACGCTGTCGCACCAAATATCCATCCCCGATTATTGCCTGTATAAATTACGTACACGGCGGCCGCCATAGGCGATGCACCCATCCTAGGTCTCGAGATATACTGCCGACTTTTATGCTGAAATGTAACAGGAGCGCAGGACTCGACAAAGACAAAACACGTCGCGTTGATATCTTGCAATGCCGTCGCGACGAGCCTAAAGATTGGTAGCCCCATAGAATTCACACAAAAGCTGACTTTTTGGGCATCCATAATCGATTGTAAATAATCCATTTCGTTTGTTACGCTACCAAAATACCGTTTTAATTTTCATTTGATACATGTAAATGAACTGTTTTAATTTTTGTTTGATTTATTTAAATAGACTGTTCTGGTTTCCATTTAGTTTGTGAAAATAAATTATTATTACTATAATTCCTTTTAATATCGCCGGAAATCAAAACGATTGTTAAATAAATATCACTGAAGTTCGTTTCGTAACGGAAGTCAAAGCAACGTCATTTTAACAAATGACGTTCCCCGGTAAATAGCTACTTCTCAGTTATCCGATTACGTACAAAATCAGACGAATGAAGTCTCTTGAGTCGCGCAGGACATCTCAAATGCAGTACCAGAGCCCAGCCATCATGACTGAGTTATCCCCCTACAGAATATAAACTCTTTATCTTCCCGGTGCACCTTTCATCGCAAATTAAAACGTCACAAACAGCCATATCGATGTCATATATAAAGGTAAACCTTTAAAACACTGGAAGTGAGGCAAAACGAGACGATTGATTTTCAAAACTATTCAGAGCAAACTTAGGTGAGTAAAAAATGAACGCCAATTATACGGATGAGAAGAGCAACTGGCAAATTAAAGTTTATTAATCAATACGGTTGTACTAATTGTTCATAGTTCATGATTTAAATTTGCGACAATGGGTACTAAAAGTCAAAGATGTAATAGACTTATCCTAGTTTAAGTGTTTCAAACGTTGCGTAGTTCTAGTTAAGCAAAAATTTCGCTTAGTGTCACAAAAAATAAACAAATTTACAACAAGAACGGCAAAAGAGATGGCTTCAACATTACAACAAGCCTGCAAGTCGTTTACTAACGAAATAAAACCTCGTCTATGGATATTAAATGTATTTAATTCTGACCAAAGTGGACTCAATTTAGAATTTTATTCGAATCGAAACCTGTCATATAAAGCTCAAAACCAGTTGACGCTGTTATTTAAACAATATCAGCCACAATACCCAACTACACCATCCAGGCTGCAATATTTGCTGATGGTGAACTATTTCCCCTCTATTTTTTTATGTTAAAAAATGCTACAGGTAATCTGGGCCTAATAGCTCAACAATCATTATTTAAAGCAAACGTGTACGTTTACGCATCCAAAAATGGGAAGTTAGTTGAACGTTCAAAGACTGGTTTCAAAATATGTATTTTTTACATAACGTTTCTACAAAATTTCTTTTACTGCTGGTTTTATAGAGTGGTCAATGCCCTTCTACTGTACCAACTCTTATTCCTGAAGATAAGAAAATTAAGTTATTAACGATACCACCTAAATCGACGGGGTATTTACAACCTTTAGATGTTTATAGGTTTCGCTCTTGGAAAAATTATGTTCGTACACTATCTGATTTAATTTTAATGTCAAGTAATGACGTTAATGTTCGTTTAAGAAATAATGTCGGCGCCGCGTTTCATTTGAATATGCTTAGTATAAAATTTGGTATATAATCAACGACAGGCTTATTTTATCAATTCTACAAGATATGCGTTTTTTTAAACCAGTCAGCGTGTGTCATATGTGGTGCCGCTGCTGACATAAGCTGTACTTGGTGTAAAAAAGTCTGTACCTGTGTATGTATTTACATAGATCGTTTATGATGTGTTTACTTTCAGGATCGTTTTCCATGTTTTATATGTTTGCCTATTTATTACCAAGTGGATTGCAGTATACCAAAGTAAGTAGGCAATGTTTAAACTTTAATAAAAATAAAGGATGAGCCTTGCGATGAATATTAAACATGATTATAAAACAACAAATGTTCTAAAATAAATACCTTGATAAGCTGTTACTTGTCTACTCACTTACAAAGGAACACCGGAAAATGGTAAATTCAGAAAAATTTGAAACTTCGTAGATTTGTAGAGCGGTTCAGTGTAGGTATATTGCACCTCTTGATAGCGAACTGGGGTCATTTTTCTCTTAAAATTAATAGCTAGTGAAACAACAATTACGCCATATTTTAGAACTCTAAAAACAATTAAACATTTTTCTCAACTTTTATAATACCTTAAATAGTGCGTGGAGCACCACAAGGGCCGCCAATAGAAGGTTTACAAATTTACGAAGCTTAAAATTTCTTTAAATGTGCCCGTTGCCCATATTCCTTTGTGAAGTGTATAAATAATGCGCTGCTACCTTAATAATCAGGAGTTATCCGTTCGATACCACGAAAAAGTTCGCTAGTATAATAGTGACTGAAACCTGCGCTTGCTTCATTGTTTAGTAGGCGCCAGATGTGTTGAGCCAAAGAAATAATACAATTTGTGCCGGAAGTATGTTATGTTGAGGTATACGTTGTGATGGCCAACTATGATATTTTCCCCATAAAAACCGCATCAACAGTTGAATCAATTATTTATGACCACCCGCCTGTCACACAATTTTTATCCCGTCGTAAAAAATATAACCTTCAAATAAGCAAACGAGTACGGGTTTAGGTTAACAACGCTTTATATGTATTGGCGCGGTACAGTTTTACCTCTGGACTTAACCGCGATTTACTTTATCCTGTGTTTCTAGGACATCACGATCTGGGCAGTTTTTGCAAAATTTTCTATTTTTTGGAGCACACTTTTCTACCAATTTAACACCCCGCGTGTGAAACATTAATAGCTTTATTAGATTAAACTTTTCCTAGCGCTACCTTCTCATCAGGTAATGCTTTTATAAGACCAATTGCGCTAAAAATTACGCTCATTTAATCTTTGTGCTTTATTTCTTATATTTTGACTGTAATGTCGACATACCGTGAGAACGCACTTGACTGATTTATTCCAATATATACAAGGTAAGTCGTGAACATCAAACAGTTTGATCATCCCGCCTAGTTTTTTTTTGTTTCATCTTAGCCACTGATTACCAAAACTAGTAAAACCAAGCTATGTGGCGCTCAATTTCTTCATTGAATAATTGTGAAGATATTTCGTCTTTAGGTTCGATGACCTAAATTTCTACTTTTCTCAGAGTTTGACAAATTCAGCCATTTGGCAATTGTATAGTTCCAAATCACCCAGATAATTAATAATGTAGGATTAGCATAAGTTGTTCAAGTTCACACAAAAATTTTAATGTAAAAATACGCTTTCGTTAATTAAATCCTCCATTTTGATATGAAACTCGAGATACTAATCACGACAGTAAACAATGGTTTATCTCAGTAAAAAGCGATAAACTCGTGGTGTATACATATATAAAGTTTCTATTTATAAGCAGCATGTTAAGTTATTACTAAAAACTGCGTTTTATGATCGGAAATATTGTCTAAAATAACGAGCTTTACTTAGTCTGAATTGCTTTCTAAGTCCTGAGCAATTTTATAAACATTTCCTAAACTCAGCAAGGGCAAAAAGTAAATCTTTCCGCAATTGCGTTTCTACAACCGGTTTTTTGACGGGCTTAAATTGTTTTCCTGTCGACTTTGAACGCTTTTCAAACGTTGAACGATACCCAAAATTGCTTTCTCTAAATTTTTTAAAATATAAATAAAAGTGGGCGGGTACTGATTAAACCTGCAATTTTTATCCGCGCTGGAGGTAAGCGACCTATTCAAATCACTCTCGGGTTCCTAATTTATCAACACATTGTAACGAAATATTCGGATCTTGCTAGTATTTCCAAAAGACTGTGCGAAAGGTCTGTGGCGCAACTTTTCACCGATAACAAGTTTGTGTAATTGTGCAAACTTACGTTATTTAAGCAAAATTAGTTCGGAATGTGAAAATTAAGATTTCAGTTTTGTTAAAGGCCTTACTCAAATTTAAAATAAAATTTTATGCTTTACAAAAGTTTTGCTTCTAAGAGGTTTCCACACTGAGACATACTTAACCTGTACAAGTTTAGGTCCATTGCTGTTTTTGTCACAATATGTAAAAAATTTTAAAATTCAGTACACATTCTATTTTATAGGCAACACGCGTTGCTTTGCAGAAGTAACTTAAGCATTAACTTTTAAATTTTTAATTTGTCCACTGCCCAGCTTTTTATTAGTTTAGTAACTAAAAGCAATGTGTGTTGCCTGTGACGGCGACTCAAGGCGTTAGATGATAAAATGGACGCGCTATATAAACCATTGTTAATAACAATGGCTGAACATGTGGATTACTTAAAAATTTATCCTCGCATCATATAGAATCATTTACAAATAAAATATCTTATCTTCTTCACATAGTTGTGGCAAACTCAAACATATCACACAACGATATCAAATTATGCAAATACAAAGAAACAAAGATAAACAATGTATATATAAAAGGCATACTCACGTGTATCATCATATTTGAAGCCCAAAAATTCAGAAAAACACCTTAGGTAGGCGGTGGTATTAACTGGAATAGGTGGCCAGCACATGATGCCATCAGATGAGGCATTGCAGTAATTTCCTTCGCCTGACGTAGAAATATGTCCTTCGTTCCTATATTTCGACTTGCACTGTAAATCGAACAACTCCTGTTTATCACTACTATTAAAGTCATCATAGTTAACGTTTATTAAGTGGCTGTCGTTTAGCAAACCCAAGTCGTCTAGTTCGAACCACGGATCTTGAGATACGTACGCACTCTTAGATTTTATTGGTAAACTCATCGTTTTTGGTTTACACTAATTTCTGTTCTCAAAAGTTTTCATGTTACACAGATTAAATTGTTTTAACTTCTAAGTCCAATAATACAAAGCACTTGTTCACTTATCTTTATAAGTTTACTCGGTTTCTCCAGCACACTCGTTTATTTACCGTTTTTATCATTTGTTAGCTAAATTATTATATGTAAATTTAGTTAATCATGTGACAAAGACGATTACATTGTTGTGTCCTACAAGACATAAATAGATTATATTAATTATCGTAATTGACCTTGAAACTTAGATTCTTATCCCTAATTACTTCCTTAACAATTAAGCCAGTTCAAAGAGAGGATGCACGTGTAAACATGGTGAAAGATTTTTAAATGAATAAATAAATATTTTGTAACGGCATTGTTCGGAAAGTAATTAGCGAACTTTCGCTAAAACTTAATACTAATGTCAGTCGCTGTTTGCGTTACACATTGATCAATGATAGACATTAACTTTGCAATCCTCAGACAATAAGTCTTTAAGAAGGCAAACCAAGCTCATCTATTTGTTCATTCGCTACCATTCTGTAATTATTTATTAGGAAAAAAACACTCTCCTGCGGTGTAAGGAGATATTTCACACCAAGGATTTCCTAATTGTTCATATTTTACTTTTTTAAGATAGAATTGTGACCTAAAAGTTCAATGTTTTAAAATTAACTTCCGTATTTACATGTATTTACTTAATCAGTTATATATTTTACTATGTCGGAAATTTCGATTAACAGAGTCCAATCAAAATTTTAAGAAACTTTTATAAAAAGGTTTAATTAATTATTACTGTTTTGGTAATTATTAATGCATTATATATGTTTGTTTATAATAACTTGATATTAACCTATCAGTCTCAGTGAACCATATCGGATTGATATAGATGACCGTGCAAATTCGCTCCGATAAACTAATGGCCATCCTGCATCGTGTAACCGCAACATGTGTTTCAAGCTGGAAATGCACTAACATAGATTAAAGTTGCTTCTATGGTTACAATGTTCCCGAATTGCACCTAGTTGACTGCTATGAATTATGTCAACATCTCCTCTTTAATAACGACATGTATTTAAAGTTATTTTTAGCATCTGTTTTAATATTTCACACCATTACATGTAGCGCCACTGGCGGGTTTGTACTAATTTACGTCCCTTTTAACTATTTTTAAAACCTATATATTGCTTTGAGGCATTAGTTTAAAAATGAGTAATTTTTCCATACCTATTTGCCTTTGTGACAACAAATTATAATCATTTCCTTGCATTTATTTATATTTATTATTTAATTTAAATAATTTATCTATCATAAGTTGTTTGTGTAATTAAATTAATGTTGTTCCACTATTCCCAATAATTTAAATTAATCTTCGAATACGTAGGCATTTCTAGCTATTTGGTCTACTTCTTGGTATGCGTCATAACGTTGAGGAATATATCAATCGTTAAACGTGGGTAGATCATTCGAAGTCGTTAAACTAAAGATAATCTAAATATAAAAGCCAGTACGCTTCCAGGAGGCGCTGTGCAAAATATCTTTAACGATAGCTCCATTGGATTGTACTCAGAAAGCATTGGTATTAGTAGGCGTTGGATCATAATTTTTGAAAGCATGAGTATAAACAAAGCGTCTTACCATCGAGATTGGTATTGTATCCAAGATTTTCAAAAATTTGCTGAAGACAGAGGCATTGGAAAACCGCGGTATCCAAGCTCTGGTGCAAATTACCCATATAGCCTGATATTAATTATTTTAAAGCCAAGTTCGCAGAAAAAAATACTATACTTTAAATTATCTACCTACACAGTAACACCAGAGGAGTGTAAATTCGTTTACACGTCTTAAAATTTTATCGAAGTGTTCGCGTGCTTAATGCACATAAATTCGAACTTTATGTTTGTCTTGTCTATCTTAATTCAATTAATTAGTAAAATAAATAGTCACTATTCGCAATTCTAGTTAATTTTGTACCCCTACCCAGTTGCATAAAATTTGTCCGAATTACTGGAACGCGATCACTTGAGTTTCGTAGGATTTAACTTGCATTGATAATAGCACAGAAAATTATTTTGTTTTGTACCATATTATTTAAATACCTAATTCTGGTAGCATAATTATATTTCGAGACATATAAGAAGTTTCCCATGACTCGCTATAAATTACTATTTGTATACGACTGTGCAGCAATATATTACCGTTCTAACAAATAGTTTTCCATATGCCATCACTATGTTTGAAAATAGCGCCAAGAAGTCTATTCAACAATTGTATTTTTATGATTATTTGCAATTGCTTTAACAGCAATCTATGATTCTAGTATAAATATATTAAGTTTATTATTCATTCCATTCACTTACTGTGTTTATATGGCACAGAATACTTTCATAATACTGATATACAGGGACTACCTTAAAAAGTTCTTATTGTAAACTAGACTACCGTGAAGTTTTCTTAACTGTTTACAAATAGTTAATCGTTAGTTAAAAAGTATAGTAACTTGTACCAGCGAATTATTGTAGACCATAACATAAGTAGTTAATCTAAGTTGTTTATTTGATCTAAAATTTAACAAAATTTTATCCTACAGTTTCTTGTTTGTTGGATATAACTTTTCGGTAGAAACAAGTGTAGTTAAGTTCAATCATAAGATAAATAACGTTATTGGAACAGGCCTTTATTCTCACAAATTTTACTAGCAAGCTTAACGAATAATTACTTTTACCCTAAAAATACAAGGGAAAGTTGAAAGAATTTCGTTTTTGTAAACTGAAATACTTGTCTAGTCAATTGTTTTAACTGTAGTGATAAAAAATTCCGTTTTATTTAGAATCGCTTAACTCTTTTCTTATCTGAAGATTTCCTGTTCCGCTAAAGGGTACGTCAAATACTTGACAACACGAGTATCGAACGATATTAACCTAGAACAGGCGGTGCTCATTTATTTCACCTAATTACCATTGATATCGCTATCATCTCTACACATACCCGATTTTACGGGCTACGCCTAACCGATCTTCATTCACCTGGTCTCGTCTCGTCTCGTAGATTCGTTTCGACAAGTGATAATTATCAGGCTTTTTTGTATTGTCAGAATCAATAAAATAAATGCAAATGCATATTAGTAGCCTTATCGTGTAGTCCTGGTCATAGTTTTATTCACGTCCGTTTTTTCTGAATTGTAGGGTAGATTGTTAAGCTACACTTAATTTTTAAGTGAAACGGATTTGGTGTGTTGTAGTATTAATACGAGGGGTACCCAAAAGAAACCGGAATAGCGCTGCTGTGGGTGGGGCTTGCTTAGTACGTGTTTCTCCCGCTAGGCGTGTATAGCGCAACTCGCAGCCAGTTTAGTGCCGCCAGTGTCGTCGACCGGGCTTGTTATGTTTGCCTGTAGTGATTTTTTTCGCTGGTACTGTTTTGTGATCTTTTCGTTTTTGTGGTGGAGAGTTCAATTGAACAACGCGGGGCTGTGAAATTTTGCTCCCTGCTCGGTAAAATTGCCGCTGTAATGGTTTTGATGCTGAAGACAGCTTATAAAGGTGACGCTATGGGAAAACCTCAAATGTACGAGTGGTTTTCTGGATTTAAAAATGGTGACATATCGATTGATGACAAACCTCGTTCTAGATGTCCATCAACTGCCCGAATAGAAAAAAATTTTGAAAAACTTGGTTAACTTGTTCTCAAAGACCGACGACATCATTGAGCAACTGTTGGTTTTTCTACCACGACAACGCACTTGCACGCACAGCCATCTCTGTTACCCAGTTTTTGGTAAAAAATGGCATGGTTCCGCTACCCCAAGCGCTTACTCACTTGATTTACTCCGTGTAATTTTTTCTTATCTTCAAGCATGAACAGGAGTATGAAACGACTCAGATTTGACAACATTGATGAAGTCAAAGAAAAAATGACGGAAGAGCTGTAAGCCATTACTGATGAGTAGTATAAAAATGTTTCGAACAATGAAAGCACCAATTGGACAAATGTGTCAAGTGTAATGCAGAGCATTTTGAAAGGGACAAGGTTCTTTTGTAAAAAAATTGAAATAAAAATCTTTTAAAAAGTAATTCCGGTTTCTTTTATGTACCCCCTCGTATTTAGTTTACTCTCAAGCCGTCTAATGCTGATTATCAAGTAAGAAAACTATTGTAGACAATTGCCTCACGGCTAACCATCCTAGCGGTTCCTATATTATTATCGCTTGCTCACGCTCCCTGATTTAAAAATTAAGTAACACGTCCGGTATAATAAATTTATAGTTACACAACAACGTTGACTACGATATCCTTACCACTGTGCCCAGAAAGGAATTGTTCTTGAAAAATCATTTGGCGGCTTCATCAGTACAAACGTAAACGAATGACTTCTCAAAATGTGAACATAAATTAGGTGTTCAATCATTTCGGCTAGGATCCATTATTCTCGGTATCATTGTTTAAATTCAAAAACTATTTTCGGCACTTTCTACTAAATTATACGAATTGGCAAAAATTCACAAACAGCAGGTTATGTTGAAATATGCACTAATATGCAAGGAATGGGAGAGGCAAAATTACACAAACTAAAATAGAACGGATACATATTCACTCTTTAGAGTATTTAAGAGCCTCGTTTGTTCGCCTTCAAAAAATTGGATAATTTCACGTTTACCAAAGGATTTAGATGTTAAATTTAAAGCTACACAATGGTTTACATTTGAGACTACCCCAGAGATACTGTAAATTAATTCAATATTCAAAAAAATTTCTATTAGTTATCAAATCTTGGTGGTTTCGCATTTGTAAATTATTTTCGCAATTTCAATTAACTTTGAATCAGTATATTAACTAAATATTGTACAGAGTGTAAGATTGTGTTACAATTTCTAAAAGAAAAAAATTTGCAATTTCAGGGAAATAATTCTGCGTGGGTATTTACAAGTTATTGGTAGTATCAGATACACATAGGCTGTGAAAATTAGGTAAGTTGGGACAAATTCTTTAGTACGTTTTGTGTTACGCTAAGAAAGCTCCCACTGGCGGTTACTCGAACGTTTTGAGTGAGATCTAAAGTAAACCGCGTTGTTAATTGATATGCGGTTCAGAATTTAAAAATTATAGTGGATAACAGAATGATTAAGTAATAGTGAAGACTTATAGAAGAAGATCTGGTTACCAGTCTTGTCGTAGGAATTTAGCTTTAGCGAATAAGTGGGATAAAACTGACGGCTCAAAGTGGACACTTTTATATAGTAACAGAATTATTACTATCGGTGCATTAATCCAATGTTACGAACGCCAAATAAGACAAAAGACGCAATATAGGCAGTGAGTTGTGTTAGATTTAGAAAGTGCTTGTGTAAAAGTTGGAGGACTGTCCGGAATTAAAATCCCAGCAAATGGGTTCATCATACTGGGTCTTAAGTTGGATTAAATAAAAGTTCGGAAATATTCATGAACATTTACTAGAAACTTTGCGAGGCTACCCTAATACAGTGCCCGAGTAGGAGACACAATCATCCAACAAATGATGAAATCGTGACTTACGGGACAAGCAAGGTGCAAGGAGTGTAGACCCGTCTCTACATAGTCTAAATATAAATCTGCTGAGATAAGGCTGAATTGAAACCCTGCCTGTCTACCATAAGTAACGATATAGATTCCATAGCGCTATAAAAGCTATGAAATCAAATTCTTTAAAGGCTCTCGGGTAATCTACTGCAGTCGGCATCACATATGCTAAGACGGAGCCGAAGAGGATTTTAAATGCCTAACTTATTAGAATTACTCGATAGTAAACTGATAGTTAATCTAGTAGATATTGAAAAATATTATTTAGACCAACAGTTAGGCGATTCGAGTCAACAGGCATAAATGAGGGAAAGACATTGCTCATCGTCAACTTGACCCGCTTTTTTTAGAGATATAAGACAGCTGGGGTTGATAATATTGCAAACAAGATAATGAAACAATACGCGAAGGTTAAGCCCATCCATGCACAAAATGAATGGGCACCGAATAGTTCAGGTCCATATCACTTTCATCATTCTAAGGAAAGCTACTTGATGGATTAATTACAAAGAGGGCATCCTGCTAGTTATAGAAAGAGACGATGCTTAATCTGTGTAAATTTGGTTTCAAGCAGCACAGATCCACATTAGACAGATTAGATCATCTGATAAGTGCAATTGAAACTAATAGAGAAGTTGGACACTTGATTATTCTCTGGATATACCGAGTAAGTTTAACGAAGCGTGGGAGCTAGATATATTGCAGCAATTACTTTATTACTTTGATAAAACGTTTCCTCATGAGAAGATATCCAATAGGGCATTCCATTACAAATATGCTTAAATGATACCCTCAAGGGTCTCGAACCTGTTTATGAAAAATTTGTTTGCTCAGGTAAAAAGGGCATAGGTAAGGGAAGTAATTCAACAAAATACGTAAGTCGAAACTCTTGCAGATGATTAAGCGTTGGCAATGTGTAGGTCTAAAAGTCAATGATAGGTGATATGGTGAATATGTCAACAGTGACTAGAAAGTGCAAAACTCGGATGTTCCTTGCACAATACTGCAGGAATCCTTATTCCAACTAGATGAGTAGACAATAAACCCTCGCGACTGCCCCATATTCAAATTGGGGACAAGATGAGCAATCTGATCAGAACGGTGACTTATCCCGGCGTAATAAGTGATGCTAGTGAACCAGGTTGAAGATCTCAAGACCAAGATCGACAGGTGGATGCATGCGTTTACTAGGTAAGTGAGAAAGGCCTGGCTATTGGATAATCACGTTCTCTAACATAGCCAATAGTTATGGTGAGGAAGTAAAGGGACGAAAGATATAAAAACAAAAATTCGCCCCAAATTGGTAATGTCATAGGTATGCACAATTGTAGGCATTCTTCCACTGTATTGGAGCGAATATAGCTCACACGAGTGATGGAACTTGAAAAAGGTCGAAAGTTAAGCGATTAGTGAAGCGGAGGTAGAGAGGAATAGAGATGGTTGTAGAAGTGGAGTTACATCAAGAGATAATGGGAAAGATATTTACAGATGGAGCAAGATGCGCTAATATAATTTCCAGACGATAAAGAACTCAGTTAATCCCTACAAGCGGTATTACCTACCTGGATACCATCTAATGAGATCGAGAGCGGTGGAACATCATAAGAACTAGCATATTTAAGCGACAAGTTAGTGATAGCGCCTGCTAAGTCTTGAATGTAAGCAGATAGAATAATCGTGGGTCATTTTATTTTATTCAGACAGTGCAGTGCAAGCACTTTCTAAATAATTGCCTTGCCTAATGATTCTTATTGCACGTATGGGAATACAAACCTAGTTTTGCACTTCGGGGTCTAAAATGCTACATTTAGCGATACTTTTAACCTTAAGCGATTAAAATTTTTTTTAGGCCAAAAGCATGTAATTTTACTTTTTTCGACCCTTTTGATTATAAATTATTTGAAAGTGCAAAAAATAATGTGTATATCTCAGGATTAAAGTGCTTTTTAATCCCTCGAAAGATTAATTGTCTCCTGAGATTAAAAGAGGCACTTTAGTCTATTGGTATATAATATACTATAATATTAACTAAGAATCAAATTAAAATTGATAGAGACCTAGGAGTTAAACATATTGAGGGCGAACGCCAAGAGGTTGGGTCATATATGTTAACACCGAATATCGCCCTATAATGAAGATCAATGCAGATTATTTTAAAAGAAGGACGGCCGAAGAATTAGTAGAGAACTGGCAACGCTACTGGGTTAATTGCACCGCGACGTGGTTTTAGTATAAAAGTATCGCCCAGGTGCGAAGCAATCGGAGTAGGATATCTGAGAAAACGGTGCTCCTATTTACGGCCTACTTATTGTCATAGATTTTGTTTGAAGTAGATTGGGCCTCTATGCTTTTGCAAATTGAATAAAGATTGCCGTAATATATTGTGTATGAGTGTCTGTTGACCCAGAGAGTTGTTGAGGTACTTGGATAACTTATAAGAAAACTAGAGCTCTGAATAAGGTGTCACTCATGAGTAAGGAAGTGGTGCGCGCAGTGAACGCGTTTGAGGACAGAATGGTGTACTAGGATGAAGACTTAGAAAAAGGTGATTAAGGAGTTTACATGCTTATAAATGCAATGAAGACTAGGCCTGATTGATGGAAATAATTATAGTGTGTTTTATGGCCGGTGTTGTATAGTATCTGTGTCTAATTTTCTAGCAAGATAAACGAATACATAGTTCAGTGATCACATTTGTATAACGCAGTCTGGGATTTCCCAGATAGAAGAGTAGTGTAGGCCATATCCTTTAGGAGTAGCACAATATAAGCAGAAGCAATGTTATTATCGTGTGTAACTTAAAAAATGTACAGTCTGGTGCAGAATTGCTGAATGACCCTAAGATGCAATTTTTTCCCAACACATATTTGTGGCAGGACTTATTGAATATACTCATTATATTAACGTCTCATCCCCTAACTTCAAGCGTTGTTCCTCGGCATTTAAGACAAATGGTTTAAATGATAAAAACAAAACAGGTGTTCAAAAATACAACAGATCTATATACGTACAGGGTGTATCAAAATACTTTTACAAACTTCGGGGGTAGGTACCTGAGACCAAAACAAGGAAAAAGTTCATATAAACATAAGTCCGAAAATACTGTTCGATTTTGTTGGCATTCTGTGCCTAATGAATAAAATCTTTTTTTTAAATTTGCCACCGTCTGTTTTCTGAAACGGCGTGGTTGACAGGACAACAAGAAATAAATAAATAAGTTTCCTGTCGGATAAAAACACGAGACGCGTTTTTTACGTGCGTGTCGATTGGGAATTTGATAATTACGTACAGTGAATTTCGGCGACATTTATAGTTGGGTACGAATTCGTCGCGTAGTTGTGTAAAAATCGGTCGTGCGTGTTGGTTCCTTCTTTGAAGAGTTCGGGTGTGTGAGTTTAGGTACTCCGCATAATGTAGTATGGCGAAAGACCAGACCCAAGAGATGGAATAACATATCTCTGGGGACTCACCTGCTTTCTTTTTTTCCCACCCCGGTTGCTGCTTTTAGACGTGGTACATTCTTCTGCGGACACAGGAATTCATAAACAGATCACGACTGACGACCATGGTTTAGGACAATCTAGACATCCGGTCAATGGACGGATAAAACTAAGGTACCCCTTTATTTTGTTCTCTTGCTTCCGTTTTGTTGGCCTGTGAAAGGCGTAAGCGAAATGTCAATGCATATTGGCGAGTATTCAATTTAAGCCACGTCTCGGCGGCCAACTCCTTGTAGAGGCCAGCTTAAACCCTCCCGTACGAGAGGAGACCATTATTACATGCCTTCTGTCCAGATCGTGGACGCATACTTGCGTTGACTGTATCTAAATATATGTTAGCCCTAATTTTTGTCTTTAGTAGTCTGAGTAGTTCTTCCCGTATCTCTTTAATCAGGCCAAATGCAAGGGGCGGCGAAGTTATCTGTAAGCTTTTATTTTGTAACCTGTTGTTTTGTGTGTATGCTAAATAAGCCATTTTTTTGTAATAGATATGTCATGTAACTCAACTATACTTTTATTTTTGAACGTAGTATAAGTTAATTGATAATACTTTGTATAGGGGATGTGTACTAATTAAGGTTCCCCCTATTTAACACGATCTAAATTAATATTAATATTTAAGGGTCTTAACAAAAGGCAACGCCGGGACAAATTTACTAGAGGCCAGGGGGTGTTTGTATCTGTTTCGAGGATAGTTCCATACTTTGAGCGGCCTATCTGAAGCAGTGGCGCCCTCATATATCGCGACTCATTGTCCGCGTTTCCAGCGATTTAATATAGAGCGCGGACAGTACTGGTGTACTTCACTTGGAACCTACCCCTATTCGGAAGAGCTATAGGCCGTTAGTACCGTTGTTGGGCGTAATACCTAATGCCCCCTTGACAACACCTGGCTTTTCTGCTATTAATGAAAATGTTTAAGTATTTTAATAATGATATTAATACATGATGAATTACTCTGTAATGCAAGGCAACTCGCTGTGATGTACTAATTAAGTCCTAGATGGCACCCTGTTTACGTTTATTTATAAACTCTATAAATAAGTAACTCATTCTAGTATACTCTGTAACGGGCTAACTTAAATTTTGTACAAAACTGTACATTTGGTGTATTTATAATTTAATTAGAATTGATTACGCGGGTTTAATAGGTTAATAAAATTTTAGGTACAAGAGTTTTTGGGAATTCTTAATTTTCGATGCGGCAGTTTGAATATTGTTTAGATACCGTAAAGGTGTAAAGGTGGCTCCGCGCTGATTTGCAAGCGCAATGATAATTCTTTTCGATTGTAAGAAGGGCACTTCCAGTTCTGCACATGTCGAGTTAATACATAACGTGTGTTAGTGTATGTTTGAATCTTATTAGTGCAATTCTGTCCACTTAAATTATTTATTTAAAGTGAGTCTTCACATCTTCTAGCTTTATTTCGAAGAGTTGTTTGGATTTAATGTTTTTCTTTTCTTTTTCGTTATTTAGTGGTCGACTTGTCGGCTTATGTGTAAGCGACGCATATTATGGTGGCGATCTGCAATGACACGAATTCTTCGTGTTCCGAAGAAACAATGTCCAAACCCCATCTAATTAACTAACGTGAGTGGACTCCAACTTTGACGAGCCCCAGGTTCGCATATGGTCTTGGTCAGCCTTTTAGAAGTTTATCCGTCGTGTTGCTCCTGGATGTTCTTGCTTGGGAGGAAGTTTATCTTCGAGGCTTAACCATCCGCGTGCGCCCTTCTGGCCAAGAGGTTGACTGATCCATAGCGGGTAGGATGCTAAATGATGTTAAGGTCTGATAAGTTATATTTCTATAAAAATAAAAGGAAATTTTCATTGTGTTCTGATTTATAAGGATTTAAATAATTAGAATGATATAGGTCATAATGTTTCTTTCATTCAATTTTGTTCGTGGAATTTTAACATTATAAAGAATTTATCTAATAAGCTTTTTGTCTGTTGTAAAGTAAGTAATGCTATAGTTAGCTTATGTAAATTTATCAAAATGTTAATAGGTAATTAGGAC
>JAHWXV010074786.1:0-18128 GCA_024586415.1 Phrixothrix hirtus
TTTTGATTTGTCAATTTTATTGAAAAAGAAGGCAAATAGCTTTCGAAACGTTTAATTTTTATTAAAGTTACACAGTTTTACCAAAAAAATTGTTTTAATTTCTGGAAATATTTGAAAATAATTTTGAAGGTACAGGTGTTCTAAAAATTTTTAAAGTAAAAATCCCTTTTATCTTGTAACTCCAAAGCTAGGCATTTTCGGACATGTAGAGGGCCGTCTTTTATATTCGACTACAGAAGCGTTTCTAGAATTTAAGGTCCTTTTTATATATCATACGATTTATTATTTTCGGAGGTGCATGTTTAGTAATAAAGAATTTCGATTTTCTTGAACAAGGTACTATAATGAGCGGCGATAAGCGGATCTTTTTAGCATTTTCATGGTCTTTCTGGAACTAGCCATATTGTGTTCGTTTTTGCTTAAAAGCTTTCACATGCAAAAGCAATTCCATAACCATCCAGGTTTGGGCCTGTAAGACGTGGTAAATATTGTATTATGCTGAAATTATTACTGCTTGAGCGAGTTATAGTCACACCAAATTTCAATTGAATTCATTACTCCGTTCTAAGGAAATCAATTAAAACGGGTACCTGGACAGGAACATTCAACACCTTCTACTACGGAAAGCATTAATTTTTTATTCAAGATCAGAGGAACTGTTTTTCTAATTTTAAAGTAGGGAATCACCCTTTCAAGATTTTGACGAAATTTTGGAACATGCTGTGAACATAGTATTTACTAAACATGCGGAAAAGGTTCACCAGTTGATTCCTTGAGTCTTTTATTCCTAAATATTCCTATTTTGTTTTTTATTAATTTTCAGAAAGTCATCTTACTTCAAAGATGCAGGGTCAGAAGTGTTCTTCGACCAAATTAATAATATTTTTAGAAATGCCTAACCCCAACCAGGGGCATGATCTTTGCTATCTCCGATTGTAATGAAAAGAAAAGAAAATGAAAAGGTTTAGATTTTTTTAAGACTGCGTTTTTGAATTATAAATTTCTAAAAATTCAGAGATCTTGCAAATTTTACTGCATTTTAAAACCTTTAAACTGCTCGAACTTAAAAACTATTTGCCATACAGGGCTGAAATTGATGTAGGTTTATTCAATTTTTTACAATCTTTAATTTAATATCCATTATGGCCATATTAGTTATTATTTTATTTTTTAAACATCCAAAAAGTATACTTTTTGAAAATCCAAAAAATGCCATCGCCAATTTTTTCCAAACAAATATGTGTTATTTTTATATACACTGGCTAAGTTTGTGGGAAGTTTGAAGATGGAAAAATGATGTGCTCATAAGACATATATTTTTAAACTTTACTAGTACACGCACAGTTTTCAATATCAGACAAGTCATAAAGATAATGAAGTACTGTAAATATTATAAATTACTAATGACTTACATGGGATTTAGCTTAATATTTCATTACACTTTTGACAGTGATAGATAAACTTTTCAAATTGTTTTAACAACCATTTAATTATACTGTTCGTAACTATTAAACCAAACACATTAACATTAGCAAGTTATCTTTAAATTTACGTTTAAACCAGTTTTAATACTTTTTAGTATGGTTTTGCTGGAGCTTTCTTTCTAGTATGGTAGATGACACTATTATCTCTTCTTTTGTGGGGGTATAAGTCTTTTAAGTTACTGTTCGGGGTTCATTCTTTTTCAGAATAATTTTCATTTGGATATCAAGAATATCAAACCTATCTAATTACTTTCTTTTACCTATATGAAATATAGTATAAAGTCATGTTTTCGGTCAAAATTTTTGATATCTAGTTTTTAGTGGAAATAAACGTTTTCAGGTCCCCTAATTCCGGAAAACATGTTTTTAGAAATTGGTATGTATGTGTGTACGTGTATGTGTGTGTGTGTGTGCGTGCGTGTGCGTGTGCGTGTGCGTGGGCGTGGGCGTGTACGTGTGCGTGTGCGTGTGCGTGTGCGTGCGAGTGTGCGCGCGAGCGTGGGTGCGAGCGTGCGAGCATGCGTGTTTGCGTGCATGCGTACGTGCATGCGTGCGTGCGTGCGTGCGTTTGTGTGAGCGTGCGTTCGTGCGTGCGTGCGTGCGTGCGTGCGTGCGGGCGTGCGTGTGTGTGTTGTTGTCAATATATCTCAAAAAACAACCGTCGTAGAAAAGTGAAATTTTATGTGTAAATTTATTCCCGCCTTAGAACTTTCCTGTAAGAATTTTATTAAAATCGAATGTTCGGAAGTGCCACTTTATCTTTGTGATGTTTGTGTTTTTTTCAATTTTTACGAAAACGGCTAGAACGATTTTTTTTAAACTCGCCGCGTTTCTTGCGTCTGCAATGCTATATTATATGAACTAATTGGCTTCTCTGAGAAAATTTGTTGAAGTGAGTTATTGAGAAAAATCTCTAGAGTTAAGCAAGGTATTGTCTGGCGAGTAACTTGGATGGGTGACCGTTGCAATTATCGTCACCAAAATAAAAATAAATAAATATTTTAATGATTTATGTGGATTATTTACATACTTAATTACTTTTTATTTAAATCTATAAATTATGTTTGCTTTAAATGTCCTCAAAATTGAATTATAAAACTCTTAGTACAAGTGTAAAGGAAATTATGAATGAATTAATGATTTATACTTTTAAATTAATTTTAGTTTACAGTTTAGATGTATAGGAAAATAACTAATAAGGTCAATAAATTCAAATTAAATTTAAAATGTGTAAGAGATAGTCGTGTGTTGTCTCACATCAAATTTTTTTGCTACAAATTGAACAACCTCGTGTTATGGAATAAATAAATACACAAAATCAATTTTATGGGATCTGCCTACCTAAAAATCTTTTTCTCATTATATAACCATTAGTTAGTGCATTATTATTGCAATTTAGTGCAATTAACTTTGCATTAGTACAGCATTCCTTTGTGGGATATTTTCATATTTTCTAGTGAGTGGTCAACAAATTATTTTTAACTAAGAGTATAGTAATTCAAAGTGTTGCGTTAGCGCAACTAAGTGCCTTTAATTTTAATGTTAGTTTCACGGCGCCTACAAAGTTACACAGTATTTTGTAAAGGAGATAAACCCCTTTCCACAACGAACTATCAATTAATTCATAACGCTTTAGACATATAATTTGGTACAATTCATTTTAACGTTAGTGCTTCAACTCCTATAAAGATACAGTGCATTTTTAGAGGAGCAAAAAATACTAGCCAAAAATATAATCATTTTATAGTGTTTCGTCGGTGCAGTTTATCACCGTTAATTGTAGCGTTAATGCTTTAACCCTTATACAGATACAGAGGGATGTAGTACCCCATCCAGAAGATTTGAAATTTAGAATAGAGTAGTTAGATAGTACTTCATTAATACAGTTTATTACTAATAACTTTAACTTTTATCTTTTATGTAGTACTATATTTGTTTACATTCGTGATTTTTTACAATATTATCAAATATTATATATGAATACAACCAAACTATCGGTATTACATAACAAGGTAAAACAATTTTAACACATTAGATTAAAATGGTAATGGTATATCCAAGTTGCCAGCTGTTGAAGTTGTGAAAAACAAAGGCACCTTGTATAAAACCGTAAATTTGGAGAAGGCTAAAATGTTGGGAACAGTCGGGCAAAAATAAAATGTTATGGATTTCACTGAGTCAGGTGTAATACATTTAAACCAGAAACAAATCAATCAGTTTGGTTAACGTACTTTTACAATTTTTGCTTACTTTCATCGATTACCTACCTTATTTACTGTTTAAATTAATTACTTACGTTTCCTAAAAATAATTAAACATTGCTACTGCAAATTCGCAAAAAATGTCCACAATTGATTAATATATTATTTACTTTTATTTTGGGAACGATAATTGCAATGGAACCCATCCAAATTACTTGACACGTAAAACGCTGCCTAACTCCAGAGATTTCCAACGTTAACTTGCTTTAACACATTTTTCAGAGAATCGGAAGAGTTCACATCATAGGGAATCCAAGGCATAAGAACTATAATATATCATAAAACAATATCAGCCGTTTAGAGATACAATGAAGTGACACATCTAGTCAAATAATTTTAACTAAGCTCTTGCCATTGCATGTCACGAATCTGGGAAACAAATATAAAATTTAATTTTTCTACGATCTTTGGCATTTACGATATTTTGTTCACAATTAAACTTTAAGTGCTTCCAGTTCCTACATTTTAGTAAATTTATTAGAGTAATTTAAGCTAAGAGGTATATTAAGCTTAAGAAACGTCGTTGAATTAGATTTCAAGAAAATTGCGAAAACTAACAATTTGAAAAACATCTCTAAATGACCTAACTAAATTGGTACTTTCGGTTATTTAATTTAAACGAAATTCTTAATTTTGCCTACCAAGGTAGTTATGACTACAAATATAAATTTTCATTTAGCTACTAGTATTAGTTTCATGGGTATTTTATTAAGAGTTAACCGTAAAAGTACTTCCGACTACTCAAATTACAGAAATTTTTTTTGAGAAACCGTCTAAAATATATGATTGTGTATGAAACGATTAACAAGTACAAAACGTTTAAAAAATTCGTTGGAACCAATTTCGAAAAAATCGTAAAAGACTAAGTAATGGTAAGGGTAAAATGGCACTTCTAGTTATCTGACTTCAATCAAATTGCTGTAATTACGTCTACGAAGGGCTACAAACTTAACTATAAAATGCCGACTTCTTATTTTCGAGATATTCTGTTCACACGCACACTGACATACACACTCATCAATTTCTAAAATCATTAATTTAGAAAGCAGGGGATTCGAAAACTTATACTTCCACTAACATTTCGGTATCAAAAATTATATACAAAATAGAAAATTATTGTAAACTAAAGGTTACTAAAGCGAGAAATTTGCAATTTTAGCATGAATTCAGAAAATTTAATGGTTGTAAAATAAATTCAAAGCGAGATTTACTAATACCTGCGTTTCCCGGTCCTTTCCGTGGAGGCAACCTTGGATTTTTCTTTACCGAGTAAACAATGCAAGAGCAGCAGCGTCATCATCCTTATATTGAATTTTTATTTCTTTCTCTTTTTTCACAACATTACCAGTATCGAATTTTTGAATTAACTTACACACTATCCGACGAATCACACGCACATTTACAAATTCTTCGTTGAATATTTCAACAGCATGCCGATAAGAAACATATTCAATCCATAGCACTTTGCTAGGTATATTTGTTGTTCCATAATTAATATGGTTTACTAGTCATTAATTATTTTTAGGGAAATATAAATCATTTGTCAAAATCTGTTACACTGACATTGACGAAAACGTATCCTTAGAAAATTTAAAATAAGCCCAACTTTCGTGTTATTACCCCAAAATTAACCACTCCTTTTTAGTGAAAAGTGAATGTTGTTATTTGCGAATTAAGCTCTATACCTAAGCTTCGCATTCGTTTTGATATAACTTCGTTACATAAAAATCTTAAAAAGTAATATTTTGAATGCCCTGTAAATTTTACGATGTTTTTGATAAGTGATTACGACGTCACAGTACAAGCAAACCCTTTTATACAGAATAACTCTTCGAAATATCAAAAAAGAAATTTTTGCAAGTATAGGGTACTTCGTTCTTCACGCCCATACGCCTATATGTATTTCATATATCGCAAGTGATACTAAAAATGACGGCATCAAAACTGTCTGTAGCAAATATTGCAATAAATGTTTAAAAAAGTTTCCGATAAACGGTTACAATTCTCCTAACATTACGATCAACAGCTTGACAAAGCATAATTTGTTAACAATACATAGGTCTGACATAATCGATAAATCAAATAAGGCGAGGAATGTGTGGTTAAAAGTACAAACTTGGGTAGATCTAATATTTCTTATTTTTAACAGAGGAAACAAGGTTCCATCGAATTAATAACATATTTTGGATTATAACTTTAGTGCCAAGTTTCCATAATTTTTGAGCTCATGCCATATACGGTATGATTTGTAAAGTCGTTTTAAAGTAAAATCGGAATGAAAGATTAACATTTTACAATTTTTGGTAGATACTGTAATCAAATTTAAATACAAAACAAGTAACTCGAAACAAACGCAGTTGACAACTTGACTTTGATATTTATTCGCTTTTGGCTTTGACCTTTATTTGATTTCTATAATTTCCTTCAAAGGTATTTTTGCATTCAAAATGATATTCTATACTAACAGAGAATTCTTCGATATGTTAAAAGCTTTAGGCACTTGTCATGATAACGCTCGTGCTGCCGAGCGTTTGTACAGAGAAAGATTTCCAAACCGCCGTCATCCAGATCACAAAACAATTCAAAATGTCGAAACACGCGCTATGGAGACAAGATACATTGCTCTAAAACATTCTTTGTATGCTGGTCGATCCTGAAGGCTTACATGGGACAGTAGGAGCAGTTATTGCAGGATGTTGAGAATAATTATACCACCAGCACACGTTTATTGTCAAGAATTGGCATCACGCCCAATTTTCTGTTTCTAAATGTCTTGGAAGGTACAACTTGTATCCGTACAAGTTACAGCTTGTTCAAATGCTGCATCGGAGAGATAACCTATTCAGAGTAGATTCTTGAACATGGTTATTACCCATAATTCAGCGCAATCTAGAATTTTTCCATAATTATTTGTTTACCGATCAAGCTTATTTTAACCACAACCTTAATTACTGGCACTATGAGAATTCTAATACTGTGTACATCGACGGAATCAGCAAAGGCGTTAGTCTGTGAATATTTGGATTGGTATTTTGAGAAAAATTGTCATCGGTCCATATTTTCTACCAGGAATACTGAATGGTGAAAATTAAAGATATTTTTGCGGAAATACTTTGCCAGATCTCTTAGAGGATATTCCTTTACAAAAACGCGCAACAATGTTTTTTCAACACGATGAAGTGCCTACACATGCTAGATTACAAGTACGGGAAATTTTGAGTCGCCATTTTCCTAGTAAATTGATTGGTCTGGGGGGACCAACAGCGTGGTCTCCACTGTTTCCTAACTTAACTCCAATAGATTTTTGGCTGTGGGGATACCTAAAAGAAAAGATTTATTTAACTGTGCCTGCCGGAGTGGATGATGTTATTGCTCAAATTCGCGCAGCAATAGCAGACATAAATGATAATAATTTCATTTATGTTACCAAGAACTTCAGTGATAGATTACACGCGTGTATTAATGAAAATGGCAACAATTTTTAGAATTTATTAAGGAATTGGATGTTTTGTATTCGTTATTTTTGATATTTTAAGTTAATTGTTTTGTATTTCAATTTGATAAGAATAAACGAAAAATATAAAATGTTAGTTTTTCATTCCAATTTACTTTAAAATGGCTTCGCTTTCGGGATTTTGGTATTCTTGATTTTTGTCTTATTTTTCATCGTAGATTACATATCCGAAAGTTGGAGAGTAAACATTGACTCACTCTGTATAAAGCTTTATTGACGTACTTCTTGGAATTTACCTGCTAGCGGCTAAAGGCACATTATAAACTCAGATTAAAAGATCAAAGTTCTAATTCACAGCGCTTTACGTTTGTAAATTTACTTCACAATGTTTTTCAAAACTAGTCAAATTCTTAATCTATTATATAGTTGATTTAAGCCATAATAGCTTAAAAAAAGTAGAACTACCTTTTTAAGATAATGAACGTGTAACTTAAGAGGTTGCACGTCTAGTTAAAGAGATCAAGTGGTAGCTTACGCATAAGTTTTATACACTAGCGTTGTTAGAATGGCGGTAGATGTTTCGATACATGAGTGGCAGTCACTCGATCTAATATTGAACTGTTAGAAATTATTCAAAACACAGGCATGAAAATCTAAACACGTCGTCATTTAACATAGTAGATGCGAGCAAGACTGTTATTAGTGTATGATACTAAAATTAATTTGAAATTACTGAATTTTGAAATCACAGTTGTATTTTATCTTAACCTATGATTAAATTTCACTTTAAACTATGTGTAATAAATAAACCAACCGGTACATTAAATAACAGTGTAATGCATCCAAAACATTTTAGAATATAGAAATAAATGGGTAACAAAGAAAAGTGCAAATATTGCTTACAATAATTGTGAACATATCGAATATGATAATAAAATCAATTATAAATTTGCATAAATTGAAATCACGCTTTCTTACAGAACTGTCAATAATTTCACTTCTTATTAAAATAACTCGATGAGAAAACGCATATATTCGTTTTCAAGATCTTTTCCGTGTATACATCT
This sequence comes from Phrixothrix hirtus, assembly GCA_024586415.1. Lineage (NCBI taxonomy): Eukaryota > Metazoa > Arthropoda > Insecta > Coleoptera > Phengodidae > Phrixothrix > Phrixothrix hirtus. The sequence goes on from JAHWXV010074786.1 coordinate 8,267, forward strand.
TCAACAATGACCCTTTCTTGATGAAAATATGATTTAAACTGCATACAATGAATATTTCTCGAAAAATGTAATTACATTCTAGTTAAAATGTAACCATTTTACATGAAAGCAAAATAATGTATACTACTTTTAAAATTAGTAAAGACACAAAACCTTTCAATCTTTACTTACCTGTAAGAATATTAAAATGCAATAGTCATAACTTTCTTATAGGAACTGCGTGTTTACAAAACCGTATAATCAGCTTATGGTAAGGAATAACACTTTTACAGTGTGGAACGAATTTTAAGAATAAAATTGTTACTTTCTCTTAACTGGTAGAACAAGATGTTCTATTACTCTATTAAAAAGTATAAAGCTAGATTAAAAAGTCTGCTTTCAAAAAACTTGTACAATAGTAAAAATGCAAATAAAAACAGAAAAGTTGCGCTGTAAATTGTATTCCTCTTCTTTGTGTTATCTCTGTAGTCAGCATGCTGCTACAAATAGTTGAGTTTTGAGGCAGCTACCACATTTTTGCAAACTTCTCAACAAGATATTTCTTTCTCGTGGCTTGGTACGACTAAATACAAAGATGGATTTGTGATAAAATTGCCAACAGACATTAAACCACTTTAAAATATTCATGTCAGTACAGCTGTTTTAGTTTTGTTTATCAAAATGCAATTTGGCAACGCCTCCTTCTAGGTGCATGCATTTCTTAGTGGCGCCAGTATCCGTAAATCACAATTCTCGAAAACTTAATGTATGAACAGCGATGAACTACGTGGTACAAATAGAGATGATCATGATTTCTCAATCCCTTTTACGCTTTCACAATTGATTCTAAAGTTTTAACCGATTTAACTTTGGAACTTAGTTTATTGCTAACTAATTATACCCTAGCACAATCTGATTGGTTATCAAGTCAATGGCATGTAAAACATATTTAGAGACAGCCAATAACGAAATATCTTGCAGAATTAAAAGGTTCTGATGAATGATACGAGATTCCCGTCCTTATAGCTAGTAATCTTTCACTACCTTGATTCTTGCTAAAACTCATTAGTAAGGACTAACGAAGGCGAAATCTTACGTATGTGTTTATGTAGAGGATGATACAAAGGGCACTATTTATATTGTGCGCCTAATAATAAAGACACAGGAATTTATCATTGAAACGGATTTATTGTTTTTCAAAATATTCTCCCTTATGATCTATAACCTTTTGCATTCTTTCGAACCAATTGTCAAAAAATTTTTGCCGTTATGTTTGAGGCATTTCTAAAACATGATTTTTTAACATCGGCGGCTCCTTCTCCTGACGAAAACCGTTGTCCACGCAATTTATTCTTGACGTTCGGGACCAAAAAGAAGTCATTGGGGTGCCAAATTAGGACTGTATGGCAGATGACCCATTAATTTATTTTTTTGAGTGTTTAAATAATCGGTTGTTTGACGATATGTGTGAGAGCTCGCATTGTCATGATGCAGATAGATCCTACGGCGCTTGTTTGTTTTCTTTATTTTCCTGAAGACTTCCGACAAACAAATGGCGATGTACGATTCAGAAGTGACCGTTTTATGTTCCTGTAAAGGCGCTGTTGCCACATGACCAATTTTTCAGACAAAACAGGCGACCATTTTTCTCAAAGTGCTTCTAGCGCGAACAACTTTTGTTGGGTTTCGTTCATCTTGAATACTTTCCGGCTCATACGCAAATATCTAAAATTCGTCATCTGTTACAATATTATGTACGTCTTTTGAAGCACCGCCATTGTATTTCGTAAGCATTTGATTGCAACAATCGACACCGGTGCCTTTTTCAGATGTTTTCAAATTATGTGGGATCCAACGAGAATAAACCTTTCCCGCGGCTAGATGTTCACGCAATAATTTATTTATTCTAGTCCAACTAATATATAAGGTTGCCTTAATCTCACAGTATGTCACACGACGATCTTGCATTATCAGTTTTTGCACAGTGTCAATGTTTTCTGGTACAACAATTGATTTTGGACGACCTTCGCGACTTTCATCGGTGAGCGAACGGCAGCCACGACTAAACTGGCCATATAAGCCTTTCACAGTGGTAAAGGATAGGGATTTATCGCCAAAAGTGGAAGTAAGTTGATCGATGCACTCTTATCTAGATAATCCACGTCGAAGGTCGTATTAAACCATCGCACGAAAATTTTCACAAGTTAATTCAATTTTTGGCACAATTTGCAAGTCACTATAAACACCACTAACCACCCTCAAATATCAAAATGTTCTGAATAAGTTTATGTTCATAAATATCAAACTTTCCATTACAATGTTAGATGATGTCTTAAACACGCAGTGTTGCCAAGGCTCACAATATAAATAGTGTCCCTCGTAGAAGAAAACCTACTAAATATTGCCTATTTTCACTGCAGATAGGCATACTTGTACGTATGTCCATGTTGCTTATTTCTTTTACTTCAGATCGTAATAATAACCGTTGATAGCTGTTTTCTTTGCATATATAGGAGGTCCTACTCAGATCTGCCCGGAATTCGAATATCACGCGCGAACTAAACGCAGTATAGACTTACAGCGCTAATAGGCTATGGACATCACTATTGTAAGTGAGTGTGCTATATGGCGCCACTGTAAGTGAAATCATTATTGTTTTATGAACGATTTTGTAATATTGTGTCAACGGTATACTATGATTTTCATTTCCTAAAAAATGACGTTAGAGAGTAACAACTTATATTACATTTTGCTACAAACATCGAAAAATGCAGATGAGGCACATACAATTCTTAGAGAAGCCTTTTGTAGTGATAATTTAAGAAAACTACAGATTTAAGATTTGTATAGCTGTCTCGAAAATGAAAGAACGTCAATGAATGACAACGAATACTTGGGCCACATTTATAAACCACAATTTCTGATAATGTCTATAAATGCGAGAATCAATCCTAAAATAGGTCAAAAATAATTCACGATATTTGTTTCAATGTTGGTTTTTGTTATGAGGTGTATCAGCGAATTTTATTGGACGAGCTAAGCATAATACTAATCACAGCTAAATACGCGCCAAGATTTCTCAGTAAGGACCAAAACTAGCACCACGTTAATATGTATTCAGAACCGCAAAGCACGATAAGAGCTGATCAAGACTTAGGTCATTTTCAGTTGAATTTATGCCAATAAAATAGAAACGAAGCAGCAATTATTTAAGTGAATGAGTCTGCGATTGCTAAGGTCAAAAAGTGCGACAAATGAGAAGGAACGTGAAGTCTATCACTTTATTTGACACTCATGGAATTACTCCCAAATAATATAAAATTAATTTTTCGAGCTATTGGCATAAAAGTATTTAAAATAGATGTTTCATAAATAAACAAAGTCATAACTTGTAAAAGATGTATAACTTATACATATATATTTGTGTAGATCTATTGGATGATCTTGAATTTTAATTTAAGGGATTTCTCCAGTGCTGGATTAATTTTCGCCAAAATATAATAGTTCACATTTTTATACTTGACGACTTTGTTCGTGGATTCACAAGTAATTCGTTCCTTTCGGTAAGATGGTAAATGTAACATCCTACTGAAATGTTCTGACACAATTAAGACAGAACTTGCATCCATGATGACAGCTCGATCAATCATGATACGTTGATTGTATGAAAGCTTAGAGCCTCTTGTGACATGACGGTCATGTCGCAAGTTTCCTTTTCACCTCACTTGGCCCACTACAAATATTTTGTCTTCACGAAAATGAAATTGAAAGTGGAAGAAAAGGTGGTTTGATATGATACAGGAAACATGGACATTATCGTAAGCTCTGCTTAACACGCTTACAAAAATCGACCTCCAACAGTGCCTATAGCAGCTGTAGAAACTGTGAGATGGTTTCAAATGTGCCCAAGGGGATTACTATTGAGGGGAATCTACTGATTAACCATTAGTGCGAATACTTTGTTTTTTATAACAATTTTGCAAGAGCATTTCTGTAGGACCTCGTAAACTATTGATAAAATATTCGAAGTAAAATATTTTGACTAGGCTGATGCTGATATTATCCAGATTTAGTAAATTTGATGACTTTATGAAATATGTATTGAATTTGGACGCAATTACCAGTCATCATTGGCTGGATGACAGATAGTATGCGTTCCAATGTTTGGTGTCGTGCAATTGGGATAAGACTACTGACAATTCTACTATGATATTCTAACCGTTTAAAGTACGTCTGTCTAAAGGAAACAGTACGCTGCAGTTATAGTAGCACTTTGCAATAAATTACCGTATCTGTCTTTAGAGCTTTAGAGAATTTCACGGGGTACGTCGATTTCTCATGACAAAAAAGATATACAAAGGCCTCGCCCAGCGGTAACCCCAGAAAGTGACAAACACTAGAAGTTGTCCTTGGTATTGAATCTAAATCCTTATATAATCCTTTATGAAGAATTGAAGGTTAGAAAACTTGCTTCATGTTGGGTTCAATACAAGTTAGCAAAACAGCAAGAAACCGAACTTGTGAAAATCAGTTGGCAAACTCTATAGCTACTGACTGATAGCGGTCACCAATGAATTTCTATGATTATAACAGTTAATGAAATTTATGTTGCTTACTATAATTTTCAGATACTGCAAGAAAGCAGATTATGGATGTTTGAGGGCGATTTGATGCCGAATACTCTCAAAAGCTACGTGCGATGTAAAGAAAATATACAGTGTTTTTTTAAATAACATAATCGTTGAAATTTATTAAGTTGGAAGAACAGAGAACTATTGCAGAATATTGATAAAAATAAAAGAATCTTCATGAAGCTCTTCAAAGTCTGAAATTGAAGGCTTAATGCAGCAGCATCTTTGTGTAATTCTGCTGCAGAACTTCGAACTTTCTATGTAAAAAAAACATGAGTTATTAAACATCTAAAATGTTTGCCCGATATGGTAGTATTTGTCCTTACAATATTTTGTAACCTCAAAAAAAAATTGCCTGTTGTTGTTTTATTTCAGAAGAATTTGAAATCGCCGAAATGAGTATTTTGACACCATTCTAGAGAACTATTGGCGGGATGCCTTCAATGTATAAAAAAGTTGGGTTCAAAAATACACCAATGCTGAAAGAGACTACTTTGAACTCTCCTAAAGTTTTGTGCTTCTAGCTGTTTAGTTTTCCTGTATTTCAATGATATTACTTAGGCTCGTGTATTAATAAAATGACATTATAGATTTAACTGTGTTGTCCATTTGGAAAATAGAGAAGGTAACAGAACTCGTTGACAAGCAAATTCCATTGATGTATTACGTTTATGAATACGCAATATCTTTTTATTGTGTTACTTTCTTTTCTATTATATAGTAAAGCTTTTATTCTAAGTATTCTAACCGAAAATATAAAATATTATAACAACTTCCTCATTGTATATCTTAGACAAGATAAAAGAAATTACTTAATTGCTCGTCTTTGCTTATTTAATACAAATATACGATATAACCCTGACTGAGCAATTGCCACTTCAGCATTCTGCGTTTTGGGTGTTCCCGAATGAACGGTCCCCATTTCAGCGGTAGTTCATGGCAACGGCCCCCATCTGAACGCTCTTAGTTTTGTACTAAAACGAATTATATACTTACCAATACATAATTTTATTCTTTCGCTTAATTACGGTTTTGAACTGAAATAGCGTTACTCTATGCCAATTAAATATTCCTTTAAAAATAAATTATTTATCGAAAAATATCCAATTTCCTGTTGTAATCAGGGTTAGTTAGGTACGAAAATCAGAGTGATCAAACGTGGATTGCTGGAATTACTCAGAAACGACCGAATAGGTAATGGTCAAATAAGAACCGCTCAATAGGGGTTATACAAAAATATAAACACAACGGCTTTAATCGGATTACATTTCTTAAGGGAACCCTTTCCTACATTATTGCAATCCAGAATCATTTTAATATTAATACTATTCTACTGTGTGTTATTTTAAACATGTGACTTTGGCACCGCTTCTGTAACATACTATCCGCCATAAGGGTAGTGACCTTTGTCGAGTTGTCACCAGTACGTCAAGTTAGAGAATTGTTCACATACTACGAAATATCAATAACCGACGGTTATGATACCGCGCCGATTCGACATTACCGCGACAAAGGCGACAAGTTTCACCTGACAGTAAATACAGTACAAACTAGATCGCTGCGTTGCTATTAACCGTACGTATGTTTTAACGCTTGAACCGTTGCATTTACAGGTATGGAATGGAATATTGCCATTCGTTTTTCTCGAAGAAATCATCTGTCGTGTCAATCGTCTTCTGCTATAAGTTGCGTTGAATATAATGTGTTTGTTTTACTTGATTATGTATACGGACGATGACTAATTGACATCATGTCTGTGTTAATTGGAAAAAAGTGGCTTCGTATGATTTTACATTAATTTTTAACAGATATTATGATTTATTACTCTCTTTACTTTTCTAACGGGCTAGAATAATCATTAGTATAAGATTAATTATCCTTTTTGTAAACAGACTTAGATAATTTATAGAAATATATTCAAGAGACATGTATGGAAATAGGTAAAAATAGTAGAAATAGTTTTTATATATAAGAGTAAATCTGCTACAACAACATTTCTAAATGCCGTGTACTTAATGGTATGCAAATATATTTAGATATGATTACACTATTCATCTGTTACTAAATAAAACACAATCATCAATTTATTATATCAAATGATCTATAGCGATATTGGAAAGGTAGAGATTTTTATCGTAAAAATTTTGGGTAAATATTTTTCAAATTTACTTGTATAAAACAAAATTAAGGAAAATCAACGAACCGCTCGATCAGTTATGCAATTAATCATTGTTAAAATTTTCCTGAACCAAAGCCTAAATACGATTGAAAGTGACTGATGACTTTCCAAATATTTGAGATAATTTAATCTGACAGATTCTATAATTCTGTCAAAAGTGTACTACTGCTAAAGCTACTGCTGTTTGGCAAGTAAAGTGAACGAGTCATCAACCAACAACTGCCGATGTTCGTCAACCCTTTACATTTTAATTACGCTGGGTCTTAAAAGCCAATAAAGTCCCGTTAGCTAGCATCTTATAACTTCTGCACTCCATAAAATACTATTCTACAAGCCCCATTAGTTTCTTGTTTATCTTAGGATTTTCCTTTTGTTTCGTTATTCTATCTTGAATAATAGGTACTTTAAGAACAAAATAAGTAGGATTAAGATAATCATACAAACCAAAACTTTTTAATGAGATTTCTATTCTAATAATAGGCATTAAGTTGTACTTAAGTGTCTCTAAAATCAATCTTTTTTTAAATGAAAAAAACTGTAAATACTACATTAATAAGGTGTAACATAATTTACTTGTTCAAATTAACTAATGTTAACTAAAATAATTTACACAGAAATAAGTAATAAATAATTAAAGTAACGTAACTGATAGAATGTTACGTACGGGCATTTCTTTAATAATCCCTGAAATTAGAAATGCATAGCTGTAAATTTGATCCAGCAATTTACAGAATGGGAAATATTTCCAAACATTGTTTTAAACAATAAAAGAACAATACTGTGGTGCAGTTATATACATAAAGGCTAACTTAAATGTTATTTTGAAAGCACCATCTGAAACAGTAACTTGTATTTTGATGATAAAATGGAATTCTTATGTCGCGTATAACGCGGAAAGCTGTCGTATCTTCCTAGGGATTGGTTGATAAATTAATAATTGATAAATAAAGCAGCATTGCGACAAAATAAAAATTTGTTGGTTGTAATTTAGATTTGAGGTGACTAATATGGTATATTGTAATCTACAACGTCTGATTGAAAGTTAATGCGATTATATCTGTACTATGAGTTATGGCAACATTGTATTATTCGCGTCATAATCCTCGAAAGTATGGTGCAAGTTGTAACGTATTAGTCACAATTCAGTATGCATATACTTTTAGCAGCTATTATAAAATAATACAGAGAAATATTTAACAACAAGATGCTGTGAATTTCATGTGAAGTTGAAAAACAGCGTATTGAAACTACGCAAGTTTAACAATTAGGTATAGTGCTCAAGTATTTCGTAGTACAAAGCACTTTCCAATAAGCAAGAATTGAAATAGGGCAAATCAAGAGAAGAATGTAATAATATTGAACGTGTACATGGCAACGCAACGTATTAAAAAATGCTGTAGCTCAGTAAGTTCAATTAAATGCCTCCCTACTGGTAAGCAGCTTCCAATTCTATTTTATACTCCACAACCTCAATATTCTATGGAAAAGTGTCTTGTGACTTTTCTTTATTGTTCAAGATATATCTAAGGTCAAATACCAGCACTTCATAATCATGAACCACGTCCAAAGCATTGTGAGCAACTTTGTGCGATAGCTGAGTAAAATTGACTTCTACGGATGCTACGAGGTGCAATATCTCAGGAGATGTTTATTTGAAATAGAATTAACATGTATACATTTTATGTAACTGATTTTTAATAAAATTGGTCTCATTACCAACCAGATTTCGACAAAGAATATTTCATCCTATGTTCACGATCACAAAACTCCCAAGTACTTATAACTCTGAATAACAAAGAATTTCTTACCAGTCTTAACTTTCAAAGTAACTATGCGTAATTGGATAGATTTCCAATTTAGATTCAATAGTATAGTAATATGAATAAGTTTGGAAATAAAGGGAAAATGAAATAATGCAATGCTCTTTATTTATAATTTAAATATATACACCAAAAATACTAATAAGTCAAATCAAGGACTTTAATTATTTTGCAATTAAATTAAAATCATAAAATACGATTTTAATGTATTTCAAATTAAATGAACTCTACACATTAGACCTATTTGAGTAAAATTTAAGTTTAGGCTAAGTTACTAACTTATAAGTTGTTTTATCAGAAGATTAGAATGTTTGGTCCCCTTTATTCAACTTAGAACTATATATACGCGTTTTACTAATAGTTTATCCTTAGAACCCATAACTTTGGTTTTATGTGTAGGTCTTGATTTTGAAAATAGATTATTAAGTTTGTTCTTTTGTTTTGCAGCGGCTTACACTTCAAATATGTAATGAAGACAATAATCAAAAGAACACAAAAATTAGCAGATGAAGAAAATGACAAGAACGAAATTGTGATAAGAGAAAATGGCTTGCTTAGAAACTGTTTCACTCATAAAGCTGTCAAAGACGCCCAGATAAACCACTGAAACAAAACTGGCGATTTTGAAAAATTCAACCCGCGCTGTCACAGAAAAATCACGCAAATTAATAGAATTCTACATAAATATTACAAAAAAGCGACTTTTGAAGTACGCGGAAAATTAAATACTCATCCATGGAACCCTAAAGATGTGATTCAGTTAGAGAGCAACGATACTTACAAATTACTTGCACTAATTGTAATAAATCGTGCATAGGTGAAGCGAACAGGAAAACAAACCTCCAAAAAGGAGAAACACAGGAAGCCGTAAAGACAGGAGATCCAAACTCATCCTTTGTCATGGGATCAAAAAAAGTATCGCCGAGACAATATCGCGCCCTTATGTAGAAGCAGCCAAAGTCACGCGCATTACTACTGTTAAACCTAGAAATCGAAGCAGACATAAACTAATAACATGATGATGGCAAATTCATGAAGCAGGCATCTAATGCATGATAAATTTGAGATTATCATTGCTTTGAAAAGCCATTTATTTGTTTAAAATTAAAGCAGTTGCTAGGAGATATAAATTTTGTAAAGCTTTAGATTTTAAATTGACTAATCAAGATCTCCTTCATAAAGTTTTCAACAAAAAAGGGAAGGTACTAGGCATGCATTCTCTACATAACGACTACGTGACTACCTACGAAAGA
>JAHWXV010074811.1:0-11823 GCA_024586415.1 Phrixothrix hirtus
CTAATTTAAAACTTACCTGAATAACCATAGAAATAATTAACTGGTGGTGATATAATTTGAATACATTTGGACGTATCCAGTAGCATTTTTGTGTGTTATCGCCTGCAACCTGGCGTAACCGTTAAAAAACGTAAACAATACTCGGTTTGGCGGTGTCTCCAGTGCCATTTGTTCAATCAACGTGTGTATTCTATATTTGAGAATTAGTTAACATTTAAATTTTGTAATTTTAATTCATTCTTAAATTGTACGCAGTTTAATTAGTAGTAGAAGGTACTTTAGTTCCATTTAAAATTTTGATTTTTATCTTTTTAGCATTTGGATATCTAATTCATGCAAAATCCGATTATTTTAATTTATTTTTCTTAAAGTTTGATTTGTTTCCATATTCGTTTACTTTTGATTATTCTAGTTTTTTTCTTACTTAATGTGGGTATGGCTACATACTGCCAAATGCTACAAAGCAAATTAAATATTTTTGTATATCTAGGATAGTAAACCAACCATTTCTTATAGATTCTTTTTCGAAATTGTTTTATTATTTTTGTGTATGATAAATTTAAGTTATTGTTAATAGAACATCACTAGCAACATATTATTGAGTTTTAAATTGATTTAGTTTTTTTATCTCATTGATAAAATACATTTATATTTCACAAGTTCATTATTTTTTTTAAATTTCTATCCTAAGTTTCCTTTTTAAGAAAGGAATTGTTAAGTGGATTTTTTTAGGAAATTTGGTTTTGCTCATACAGATATAGAAGCTGAGAGTGGAATCATGAATGAGTAAAGTAAAGGTCAATTCTTCTTGTTGCATGAACTCACAATCTGAGAAGTTTTATTGCTATGAAGCCTACGTTGTTTCTATCAGAAACGATACCAGCCGTGAGTATTTTCTGAAGAGTAAATTATTTTTGCTATTAATTTTCGCCCCTCCCTTTCAATCAAATATCACAGCAAGATATATATATATATATATATATATATATGGATATATACATATATAAATATATAAATATATAATAGTAAAAAGAAATCCATTACTTTTCCAATAGATGGCTTTAGTAATCTGTATCTCGCGTTCGATCGGGTTACGCTAGATGGAGCTAGAAAGACAAGATTTCGTACTAAAAATCTTCGCAGACAGTTTTTGGTCAATAAAGGAGAAAACGCAAGCCAGGCGGCTGAAAATGTGAATTGGGTTTATGGCCCTGATACTGTAACAGCCAACCACACCCGATTTTAGTTTCGTCGATTCCATTTCGGTAATTTTGATGACAAACATGTACCACTCTCTGGAAAGCCAATTGTCGCAAATGTCAATAAAATAATGGAAATCGTCGAGTCCGGCTGTCATGTAAGCACTGCTTCGATTGCCCAGGCGCTAAACATTGCAAAAAAACCGTGTATAACCACTTGAATAAGGCTAGATTCAAAAAGAATTTCGATGTATGGGTGCCACACAAGTTAACGCAAACAAACGTCATGGACCAAGCTAGCAAAGGAATCCGGAGAATTGGCACCGATAACCGACAGTAACAACATATAAAAGGCAGATAAAACCGCAAAATTGTCATTGTTAATCAAATTACACTTAAATAAAATGACTCCAAGACCGCAAATCGGTAGAAGTAAACCTCTAGATATGCCCAATATCTCCCATATTCTAACTATCTCAATCCCAGGTAACGTAGTGTTTCAGGCTCAAATACCTTCGAGGCCACCACTGGAAATCGACTGCCAAATTACCATCACGCAGCCCTGGAAAACAAAAATCTCCACCCATGATGACCTATCTGAAGTTCTCAACCGTATTCTGGGTCCGTCACCGCTCTACCGCCCATCAAGCCGCCACCACTCAACCGGACCACTATCTGCGAGGATGCGCTCATGGAAGAAGACATGCAAGCACATCAAGCGCTCCAAACGTTTACATTCCCGCCGCCCCCTTGCGTACCATCAATCGTGCGAGTTTCGATGTAAATCTACCGGACCATCGAAGCCATTGCCAATAAACCGCCCCCTAGCATAGAGTTGCGGGAACTCTTGCAAACATTATTTAGAGATTCACCTGGGCCATCTCCAACGTCGCCGCGAAATTCTAAAACGTAAACCAAAGAGAAAGGTCCAAAAAACCTTTCTAAGAACGATTATCGGGCACAAAAGATTTGTATCAAAAGCAGAACTGCAAAGACTGCAGGAAGATAAGGACTTCAACCACCGTTATCAGCTCATTGCTAAATGGACTTAAATACCAGCCGCCACCGTCACCAGCAGTGGTCGCCATCATCACCATCTGCAAAACCCCCGAACTTTACGGTTTCAACCGATGTACGGGAAGTGTAACACTTCGAGCAGAACATGTTAAAGTGTAAAAGCGACGCAGAATCCGATTTGCTACAAATACGTGCGACTTACGTTTCCGCGAAATTACCAGAAGATTAGTTTGATAAGACATTTTAAAAGACAATAGGAAGTGAACCGTGAGTGGGTTCCCACGAAGTAATTTCAAATAAATATTGTTTATTAAACCGCACGTGTATAAAGTATTAATTATATTAATGAAGTAAAACTTAGAGATAACGAAATATTACACAACAACCGAAGTATCAAATAACCGTTTAAATATAAATAAAAATTGCCACCTAAATAAATAGTGAACATAAAGCAATTTTAAAAACCGTACGTAATCACCTATAGAATATTAATTGGAATTGCGCAATGTTTCGAAACAAATAAATTATTAATCAAAGCATATAAGCGATGCACTTATCAATAAGTGTAAGACCGAATAACCACTATCACAAACGTTCGAGTAACAGCGAGCGATGTAACCAATTTCTGTACAAAAGAACGAAGCCGTCAGCGAAAAGAAAACTTGTTGCAAGCCCGCGTTCGAACTAGCACCGAGACTTCTTGCGAGCCCGCGCTCGAACTAATACCGAGACTTCGTGCAAACCCGCACTAGAACTAGCACCGAGAGCTCTAGTATTCTTGTGTTCTAGCTGATACGAAAGCCGAGATAATTTTATTGTATTCAAAGGCGCTTTGTTAATTGCAAAGAACGCAAACCGTGCACTTCTATTTAATTACATTGTAAACGTTGGTGCAGAATTTGAAACTACGGAATTAGTTCAGATATCTGTAAGGGTGAAGAGCTCCTGTTATTTACCAGATCCCGTATAACTTATTGTCGAAAGCATCTGTGTTGGCTTTGTAGCGGGAAGTTTCGACAATAAGGCTTAACTAGAACGGTCTCACCTCGAGTTGATTTTGTGACGGATGTACAAGCGTAGCTAGAACCCAAAATCGCTCTCTTGTGAAACGTCTCTGAGTTGTCTCTGTAGCGGGAGACAGTTTGGCGACAGAATTCCTTCTTTTGCCCTTTCTCTTTTTGAGTGGCATCATTTGCAACGAGTTAGAGGATCATTGCCCGAACCGAAGAAATCATTTTACGAACGTTGCACACACGCAAGTGACGTGGCCACGTTCAAACCTGGAGAGATACTGAACTTGTTTAATAAAACTGATACACCTATATAATGGCCGCATCGTTCACCGGACTTGAATATTTGTGACACATTTTTGTGGGGAGCACTGAAAAGCAAGATTTGTACCAGGCCTGCAACAACTGAGAACGAGCTATGGGATAGAATACGAGATGCTGTGCAAGCTATAAGAAACAATATGGAAGTGTTGCAAAAAGTTCAGTTTAATTTTTGTCGTAGAGTCAACTTCTGTATCCAAGAAAATAGGTGTCATTTAGAACATTTATTATAAATTACGTGTATTTTTAATTATTCCTAATTATGTGCTTGTTTCCCTAATTGTTCCTCATCAAGCCTGTGATTAAAAGTGTGTTGTCAAAAAAAGCCGCAAGTATGCATGTAGACTTTATTTTTTTGTGGATAAACAATACCATATATCAAAAATTATCAAGATACAAAAAATGTTATTAAGGTATGTACCTTTGCAGTGACAAAATATAGAAGCTCTCAGCCACTACATTAAAAATTTCTGTCGGATTTAAGACGGGACATGTCCTTTTTCGTACCCTTTCAGTTTATCAATGAAGCCCAAAAACTATTTCAACTCATGTCTTAGACTCACCAGGAGTATCATACCAAATCATGAAAATCGGTAGGCGCATTCTAATTTCACAAGCGAAACAGTATCTTTTTCGAAGAACTTTCACGCTCGGTATCGGCTTAATAAGGAAACTCTTTAAATAGCTAAGTTCGATTAAATCGCCTTATTTTGACCCAGGAATCTGTGGTTAAGCCATGACCAAACATTTTAGAGACAGCTTGTATATGCAGGGTGGGGCACTAGTACGTCTGCCTTCCATAGCTTCAGTACTATTATAGGTAGAGATTATATATTTTCACAAACTATTCAGGGGGTCAATGGACACTTTCTAAAATTATTTTAGATTATACAGGGTGTTCAAGAAAAAGGTGACACAGTCGAGTTCAATTTTTTAAATAGGGCATCCTATATATTTTTATTTTTGGTATGACTTTTAATGATCGTTATTCAAATTATAAATATTAGTGCTATCCAGTGAGTGGATTTAAAGATTTAAATTTTTTTTTAAAATAAACTACAGGTGTTGTCCTCATTAAAAAATCACCACATACACAAATATAAAGTTCAACGCATTTTACTATAGATTGCTATTACAGAAGGTTTCAAAATACTTCTGTCCAAATTTTGTGCCCTTGTTGCGTACAGGGTGTTCACAATTAATTTTTAAATATAAACAACTTCAGATACAGTTTTCTCAATTTTTTCAAATAGAACATCCTATATATTGTATCAAGATCTGATGCAAAATTAAATTTTCCGTTGATTGATATGGGAATTACATATACCTATCTTAAGTTATTTTCGAAATATTTAATAAAATTTAGTTACATTGTAATACTAAATTTCACTATCCCTAAGAAAATAAAAGAAAAGTGAAACAGAAAAACCTTTATGCTATAGTAGGTGTTAAAAATGTTGTCCATTTTCTTGCAAACACATATTAATTCTTTCGAAGAAGTTCGTTTGGACACTTCGTAACATTTCTGGTGTCACACTTTGGAAAGCATTTAGTATTATTTCACGCATATTGTCAACTGTAGTAGGCGGTACCGAATAAACATCTTCCTTTACATATCCCCATTTTGTTGAAATCTGGAGGATGACAAAGTTCTCGCTAAAAAAGACATTAAAAATATTTGTCAACAAATGGATAATGATGAAAGAGAATGCATCACAGTATTAATTAAGCAAAATTCCGCGAGTACAATAGCACCTCCCACGATTATTTACAAATACACTTGAATTCCGCAAAATTTAATAACCAGTATTACTGGTACTAGTGTGTTGGAGGGTCAGATGAAGGATGAATTACTGGTGAAATTTTTGTAAATTATAATCAACATATTCCATACTTGGCTGTTAATAAATAATATTTCTTAGTTGTCATTTTATTTATAGATGGACGTGCATACATCCCATCTAACTTTACACATGAGTAAGCTTTCTAAATAAAATAATATTATACTTGTGGTGTTATTTACAAATTTAGCGCTTTTAATACAACTGATGAATGTTGCTGTACTTAGATCATTAAAAGATGGTTGGCAAAATAAGGTGCATGAAATCAGATTTAAAAATTTAGATTATCCAATCCTTAAAAAAAAATTTTCCTCCAAAAGGTTTTAAAGAAAATGATAACTAACTCAATACCACAAAATAGTTTTAGAAAATTCAGGATTTTACATGAAATACGAATGATATTCATTTTTCTAAAATATCTTCTTCCGTAAATGCAAATAAAGTAACGAAAAAGGAAAATAGCAACGAAATACATAAGTTAATATGTATTTAATTTTTGTAGAAAAACCTATTGATGTTGAAAAGTTGAACACCTTTAAACAGTCTGAAGAGATTTGCTGCAGCAGTACTACGGATTTCTATTTGTATAATTTATGGAATGATATTATTAGAAAAAATATTTCTTTAAATAGTTCAATAGATCAAAATAAAGTTCAATTTTTTGTTTTGCTGAAAATATCCATGTGCAGAAAGAAAAACGTCCTGAAGCTTATGAAAATAATAGTGAAAATCCTGTTGTTGAAATAGGATATCAGAATTTCACAGCACATGTCACTGAAAGTACCAATAATAAAGAAATTGGAATCCATTTATTCCTAGCTGAATTACATTATCCAGTAAATGGCTTACTACCACTATATCCTATAAGGTCAAATATTTTAATTCGTCATATGCAAATATATTACCATTAGCATCTAAGCGATACCGACAAAGAGAAACGAACGTTAAAAAAAAGAAAATACAGAGAAAGGATTCTCGGTGTAGTTACTTCTAAAGAATGGCAAATGTATGAAGAAAAGATAAGATTGAAAATTGATGAATATTAAAAAAATAGAAAGGAAGTAAGTTATAATGTAGAAAATAGAAGAAATGGAGCAGGAAGAGGTGTCAAAAATGCTATAAAAGGAAAACAAGTAACTCAAACGATATAAAAAACCTTAAAAAATTATTCACCTTCTGATTCTGATGAACAAGAGGAGTAGATCAAATCCAGTAGTAGCACAGATGATGTAAGTATAACAGTACAAGTTTGTGATATAGAGATACATACAAATAATGAATTAGATGAAAAACATAACCCATATGAAAAGAACAATGCAAGCAAAGTTAGTAATAATGATAATTATAAAGGAGATTTTATTTTAGTTGCAGTTTCTGGGAAAAATCTAGAACCGAGATCTATATACATTATTAATAACTCTTATGGTGATAAGCAAATTACAATTAGCCTGGCCAGCTGTACCAATTCAAATTCTATTTTAAATTAAATGAACAACACAAAAGTGTCATACCTTTCTCGTAAGTACTGCGAAATTTGCTTGTAACTTTAGTGGTAGTTAGTAACGAATGTTCTATATATGGAGTTAATAGTATATTATACACTAAGTGCCCCTTTTAATCCTACGAGAGGTTTATTTTTCATGCGATAGCAGGAGAAATAGTACTCGATGGATTTAAAAAACTTTTAGTCCTGAAATATGTACCAGGTGATCCAAATTAGTGATATTTCAAGGGTTCCTATTAATCTTTAAGAGTAATAAAAAATCTAATATACGAGTCCAGGGCTCGATTTTCTTAAAAATATCAATGGCATAAACCACACCCTTCTATTTCTTTCCATTTTCGAGATACGGGCGAGCTTGAATTTTGGACCAAAACGATACGGCTATTGTTCTCAGTTATATTTATAGCTTTTAAAAAACGGTGTTAGCAGTATACAAGCACTTTTTTAAGATATATTTAGTGCCGTAAATAGAATTCTATATATTTTTTTTAGTTTCTAGATATGTACCAAAGTTGGGTTTTTTAAATGGAACACCCTGTATATTTTGGCTAAAATGGAAAGAGCATCCTAAAATATTTCTATAATTGATATTGATTTGCTTCTTGTACTTCGTGATTCATCGATTTCTTCAAATAATAGGTGTAATTCATTTGTAATAAGATGGGCAAACAAAAAATGGTTTGACAGTTTAAGACAGTTGACAGTTTTAGTTTGAAACAAAAATGCAAGCTTGGCTAAAATTTCTATTATCAGTTAGGAATATTAATAATTCTACTCGTGAACAGGATTTAACAGAAAGAATAATATATGCCACATTATCATATATGTTCAAAGTGTCTTCCTTCTGCTGCGATGCAAGCTTGATATCGCTTTTGTACATTATTAATGGCATTTCGAATCATCACTGGTGTAATTCTTTGAAAAGCCACTATTGTTCTTTTTGTTAACTCTTCTACATTTTCTGATGGCTCCTAGTATATTATATTTTTCAAGTAGCCTCAAACCCAAAAATCTAATGGCGTGATGTCGCAAAACCAATCAGGTCAAAGGATAGGCCTATTTGTACCTAAATCCAATATTATACAGCAAATGAAATTATAGAACAAAAAACTTACCAATACACTTTTCCGGAAACAATTGGTTCAATTATTATCTAATAACTATAGTATCATGCGATGGAGCACCGTCTTGCTGGAAATATGCCCTTCTATAATTGGCTAGGGGCAAGCTATCTAAATACAGTTCGATATAGGTTTCCAGTATCTGATGATAATTCATTGCGGTAAGGGCTCCATTACAAAAGTGGACACCTATTACTTGGTAATTAACTATACCACATCATATACTGAAACCAAACCACCCCTGTCTTTGTCTTGTAGCAGTCGCATGCGGATTATTTTGGGGCCAGTGATGTTTGTTAAAACGATTAAAGATACCATCACTAGTTATGTAAGATTCATCGGCCCATATAACAAACTCTGGCAAATTGGAATCCAGGTTGCATGCATTAATATACCAGTTGCAAAATTGTAGTCGCCTATTTAAATCTTCTGGATAAAGGTGGTGATCGAGTCGTATTGCATAAGGTCGAAACTTATGTTTCTTAAGAATCCGTAAAACCATGTTTCTTTGAATATGGACAGTTTCTTCTATTTGTCTGGATGAGGTATTTGGATTTTGAGTAACAAGTTGCAATACAGTATACTCTTCCGCTTCTCTATTTAATTTATTGTAAGTTTTACTTCTGGACTTGGTATAAAATCCATAATTTATTTAATTGAATTTTAATTTTTTAAATATTTTGGCGCTCGGTTAGAATTTTTCCGGATATCTTAAATTAAAATCGTTAATTTAAATCATAATATCAATAGGTACGTATTATTTAAAAAAATTTTATTACTTACAATTGAAAGAGAAATATTTTGCCAAATTTACGTTTTCATTTCTAAGAATAAAACATTTTAATAAATTATATTTGTCTTCGTTAGAAAAACGGGCCATTTTGTGTTTTTAAACTAAGAACAAACACATAGAGATAACAGTTTCTTGATGTTAACAAACTAAAGCTGACAACAGTCTTAAACTGTCAAACAACCTTCGTTTTACCGGGCTACTACAATTGAACTACGTATATTATTTGAAAAAATCGATGAATCACGAAGGACAAGAAGCAAACCAATATTAATCATAGAAATATTTGGGGATGCTCTTTCCATTTCAGCCTAAATATACAGGGCGTTCCATTTAAAAAACCCAACTTTGGTACATATCCTGAAACTGAAAAAAATATATAGGATTTTCTTTGGCGGCATTAAATATATCTTAAAAAAGTACCTGTAGAGCTCGCCCTGTATCTCGAAAATGAAAAGAGACAGAAGGATGCGGTTAGCGCTATTGTTATTTCTAAGGAAATCGAGCCCTGGACTCGTATATCAGATTTTTTATTACTCTTACAGATTCTTAGGAAGCTTTGAAATACTACGAATTCGAACCACCTATTACATTATTTTGTAATTTCGAATAATTTGAAATTAAAAGGGTTAGAGGAAGCAAAATTTTATGATTTTGACGTTGACAGATAATTCGCTTTATCAATATATGCTTCGCAGCAAATACTATTTAAATCTTATTTACGAAGCGCTACAGTAACGCTATCAACTACATGCAATTTTTTGCACTTTCCGGACTAAAACTCCTCCTTTAATCAACTGTTCCGATGACTAAAGCGACACTTTTAGTCACAATGGATTTAAATTTTACTTGAACTACCAAGGGAATTAAAGTACTCTAAATCACGTATAAACCAAATAAATCCATGGCCACAACAAAAATTAACCAATCAAAATAACATATGCTGAATGCGTTACCAAGCCGCTTCCGAAATAAAATTTAAGTAGCATTTGCCGTGATGCATGCTTTGATAAACCAAATGAATTGTCAATGTCTAAATCATACAATTTTGCCTACTTTGGCCATTTTCATTTGAAAGTATTCTAAAGTGCCAAAATTAACGTATACGCCTCAGGACTAGAATGATTTTTAATCCTTCGAGGAATTAATTCTCTAGTTGCCGCTCGAGAAATAAATTTTCTCTTTCGGGATTAAAAGATCCACTTTAGCCCGTTAGTATAAAAATACTATTATTACTTAATTTTTATTTATGCGAGATTAAATTTACTTTAACTCTACTGGGAGTAAAACAAATTTTAGTCCCTTGAGATTAATGGTGTCGCTTTAGACATGTCAGCGTGTGACTAAGTCCAGGAAGCGTAAAAGATAATGTAATATCATCGTCTATTATATTTACAACATGGGTTAAGTTGTAATGTTAATTTTTCTGTTTGTAAATATTTCCGCTGTTAGTGTAATTCAAACAGAATTTATTTATTTAATTATAGGTATCTTAAAGAGCATTTTGAAATTGCTATTATAGTTAAGGAATTTTATTTGAATACGTTCCTGTCTAACAGTAATAATCCATTTCGAGCTTTTGATAAGGTCTGAGGGATAGCGAGTTGTGTCGATTCTTAGGCAGATTAGTTTTGGTCTCAAAAGTGTAGCGTGTTCGCGAAGTTGACCGCTTCATTTTAAATAATGAATTACCTAAAATAATAATTCTAATTGTATTGTTATATTTGCCGTGTGTGGTTCTAGAGCATCACGGGTGCTTTCCCTTCGATTTTTTTAATTTCCTTTAGGAGTAATTAAGTCTTCATTAACTTCAGTAAGAAGATAAGGAAAGTAAAAAGGAAGGCGGAAATAGCCTTCCAACAATATGAATTAAAAAATTCACTACTAATAAATATTTAGTATGGTTATTTTGGAATTATGCAGAAACGCAAGCCTTACTTATACCGCTGCATTTCAGGTGACACTCAAGGGTAACCAGTGCGGCGTTCACCACTGGTAGTATAACAAAGCGGTTTCTGGGACGCAACCCATTCTATGTAAAGGATTGTCCGCAATTTCGGTGGTGGAAAGTAATTAACAGGTTATAAATGAGTAAAGTGAGAGGCGTTGTGAGTCATCCATTTGTAAAGTAGGCGGAGTAATCGTTTATTTAGAAAGTGGGTGGTGGTATCAAGAGAATGGGTGTGGTTGTATCGGTCGGCCATTTTGTTTGTAGGGATGTGGTTTGTTGGCGGCTGGTGTTTTGTTTGTAATTAAATTGCGTGACGGAGTTATGTCGGAGAGGAATAGAGAGACAGAGATTCGTCTAACTGCAATGACCTCCCTAGTTGGAACTGCGCATGCGTCGAATTAGAACAAACAAATAACACTTACTTAAGAATAAGTAACGTGTAACATTTTTTAGTCCTAAAAAGGAACGTTTTATGCGAGAAAGGAGATGCGGATTTAATATTTCCTGTTGCAGCAGAGTATTACGAATTTTGTTTTTAATGTTTTTATTCAATGCAGAATCGTACGCTACATTAAATTTTAACTTTTGCATGCTCAATATATCCCACAATTCCTCAAAATGTGCACCAAGTCGGATTACAATTATTTCTAATTGCACTCCTGGTAAGTGCTCTCTTTTGAAAAGATAGAAAATATCCCCAGGGTATAATGGTAAAGACGCATCATATTCTGAGTAACCTCTGATTATGTCAACATTAAAAATCGCCGCCAGCCTTCCCAAGTGAAAGTTTACTACATATTCCATAGATGGTTAGATGTACAGGGTGGCTCGTTTTCGTGATAAATCACAGGTTTGTGTACTTTACAGCCACAATACATGAAAATAGTGTACGCATTCCCAGGAGAACTTTTTGAGATACATTCATTGGTGAAAACGGATTTTTGATAAATTAAGTGGTTTATGAGCTACCAGCCAAAATTGAATTTTGACCATTTTCTTTCAAGTGCTATAACTTGTTTATTAACGAAAATTGTTCAAAATATCAATAACATTTTTGATGTGGCTTTTT
>JAHWXV010074813.1:0-19909 GCA_024586415.1 Phrixothrix hirtus
AGGAATTTTCCAAAGAGTACGCGAATCAATGAGGAAAAGATTGGATGCGTGCATACTGGCAGGAGGTGGGCATTTTCAACATTTATTGTGATTTAGATATAGTTTTTCACTCCTTTTCTATTTAGTGTTCGTCTGTTCAATTTTCTTTAAAAATGTTTAATTGATTAATAAACAGTTATTTTACAGAATTGTTTCAGTTTTTTAAAACACATGCATCGATTATTTAGGGAATTATGCAGAAAAAACAAAAATAAAAATAAAATTTTGACACCCTGTATCTTGAAAATGAAGTCTTAGACCACACATGTATAGGAACTTTTTACCTTAAAAATACTTCAAAAAACACGCTGTGAAATAGCGGATACTTATTAAATAACACGCTGTATATTGCTACTTTTTAAATTAATAGTTTACAACGATAGCTAATTAAATTCTAAGGATATTAAAATATAGCTAAACATAAAAGTCAAATAAAATACACGGTATAGAAAATTTTAATATATCCAACATAACGTTATCGTTACTTTAAAATGTTGAGAATATATTTTAGAAATAAACAAGTTAATCGTACATATTTATAATCCTTAAGTACAGAAAGTTTCTTATAAGAAAAATAATATTTTAATACCACGTATAGGAAAAATAACAGTTTATAGCTTAATATTACAAAAAATGATAGTGCTTAAGTCTACATATAATAAAATCCGCTATAATTGTATCAATTGTAATTCTCATAATTGAATCTATTGTAAAATTCCTTCATAAAAATTAATCCTAAGCTAGTTCTATTGAATACAGTGAAACGTAATTTCCCTTTATTTTAACATTTACGTCGGAACGTTTGCTCAAGCACGTAAAAGGAACCTTTTGAAACAAATTAGTAAAGAAGAGAATATTCCTAAAAGTATAAGTTAGCACGTAGACTATACCCAGTAATTTTACTGAAGAAATGTAAAACCTATAAAAGGCCAATGCCGGAAAAGTTAAGTTAAATGTCACATAAATGTTACACAGAATCTATGTTAACGGTGCTCTGTTAGCCATTTCTCATATATTTGTAAGTGCTAAAATTGTATTAATGTTTGTTAATAATTTTAATAAACTTACGGGGAAAAGATTTAGAATTTCAATTTAATTTAGCGAAACGAACCAAGATCCTAAACAAATAAATATTAATAAAAATATAATTATATGCATCAATAACAGATGAACGTTCCTAAAATTTGATATGATGTTTCAGTAGAAAGCGGTTTCCTAGTAATAATAAAAATCGTCGCCTCTGTTTCAAGTTTTTAATGTATTACTTTCCTTTGTATTCATGCTATAAATAAAGAAATCCTTTATCTGTCAAAAAAAGGATACAGGGTTGGTTTAAAATAGTTGTTAAACTAAAATGGCCTACTCTACGTATTAGAAGAAAGATTTCTGAGATTATTATATTCAATTAAGCCCTTCTTGAAAAATTTTATACATGAAAACATTTTGTGAACGGCCAACATTTGTCACAATTAGTCTGTTATAGACATTCATGAAAAATACCAATGCATTTGCTGAAATAATAATTTAAAATAATATGTGGAATTACATTCGGGATTAGTATTGGAATTACCAGAGATAGTTTAATTTACAAACAAATTGTTACAATCATTTTTTTCCCAGTAGAAAAATTTTTGCCTGTATTTAAAGTTCACATTTGCCAGGTTTTTTAACAGGCTGTATATAATAGCTGTAGCATTTAATTTTGTTTTCATTTAAATTGAATTTGATTTGCAGACGAAACCGTCATTTGGTAATTTTATTAAATAACGAAATCTTCTTATTTATTAGCAGCTGCACATATGAACTAATTTTTTTGTTTTAATTACTGTGGAATAATGCAGGTAAAGTGAATTAATAATTTAGTGGAATTCGTTTGCGATATGCCAGTAATTATCTTTTCATAATGTCTTAATTTGTTTCGGATTATAATAAATGTAACAATTCTCGGTCGATTGTTCCCGTTGTAACGAAGGTCACACTTGGTACAGGTGATAACAGGGTGGTCGAAGGATTCGGGCGAGGAGTGTGGGCGGATACCTCAAGTTGAAAGGTTGTTCGACGCTGCGAATTTTTGTTAAAAGTTTCTTTATGAATAATTTATAATTTTCGCTGTCGCAGATTTGTAATTAACCTTGCGGGGTTGATATTAGAGTTCGAAAAAGTGTTCTGATGAAGATTGTGAATTCTGTGCCTAAAATGTGTGCTGAGAGGGCACAAAAAAAATGTCCGCAACGACGGACGCGTGTAAAGTTTTCCACGCGATAAGAATTTAACTTTATCCTTCGTTTTATTAAGTAGCAATATATTGATTTAACTAATTATTTTTTAACAAGCACAAGTTTTTTTTCGAAGTTTATTAGCAGCTGTTTGGAAGTTTGTGAAGAAACCTCAGTTTTTTTGAAAGTTTGAACCGGGTCCTAGTTTTGGCGTTATTCTTATCGACAGCACCAACAGGAGTATAATAAAGGTTACAAATTTATACCAAAAACCTATCTTATTATGATTTACAACTGTAACGGTTTTCATAAATATAAATCGCACTATGCTTAATCTAATTAGAACTTTAATTTAAATGAATCAGATAATTAAAATTGAAACTCGCAATCGTAATTATAAAAAATAATTGAAATAAGAAAATCCCTTTAATTAACTCGTTATTTCGAGTTTCATTTTTAAATACTATCTGTTTATTAAAATATTGTCACGCTACTCTGGTACTTTCTACCGGTTAGAGATTGACGTAGAGTATTTGGGTCAAGATGACTTTATTAGCTTGACTGGCTCGGCAGTTTTAGCTCATAGTGCATCAAACCTCTCAATCTATAATCCGCTGCCTTAAGTTACGAAGGTAATGTTACAAGGTTTTTCACCAGTTGAATCGTGCATCTTTATGATTCAATGATATGATTGATATTTTGACCTGTATATTTTTATTTGAAATAGTGCATTCGATATTACGTTTCAAATCAGCTCTTCAATAAAAGAGTGGTTATTTTTATACATATAATTTAAACGCTAAGACTCATTATTTACACTTTACAATTCCTAAATGCTATTTCATATACAATTCTATACAACAAAATTTACCATGCAGTCCATGCAGAGTGTTAATTGTATGTGTCGAGATGGTTTTGTAAGTGTATAGTTATGTGTTTTCGCATGCATAATTTGTGGGTGCTAAAGTGGATTTCTGAAGCAGTATTTAGGTAAGGGGATAACTGGCAAGGAATTCTTTATTTATTATGCCTTTTGTAGGTTACAAAATATTATAATAAATGAAAACCGTCCTAGATGTTATTCTACTTCGTGCTGTTTAAGGGCTATGTACAGAACAGCAGAAGTGTCCTTTTGCTGCATAAATAATTCTTTCGGTAGCCTCTAAAAGAATAAACAGTACAACGGAAATCGTCCTGGACATCGTAACTCTTTAGATATATTTATGGTAGTTGTATTCTCTATTATAACTATCGGAAGTCGTCCTTATAGTGTTAGCAGAGAACTATGCATTTAATGAGAATGGAGTGTTACGTTCATATGTACGTTGACGAGAATATAGGTTAATGGTATATTTTATCGGCAGGATATAGTTTAGGTAACACAGTTGTAAAGACTCTGCTGTTTATGTGTTTATTGTTGGATTTTCTAGTCCTTTCCCGATAATAATTGTTGATAAAATATAATTTCTGAGAATTATTATAATATACTGACCGCTTACAATTCCATCTCTTTTAATTAATTAATAAATGTTATAGTTTTCTATATTTCTAAACTATCTTAACTATTAGATTATATTATTGCCCAATTGGTGGTTATGCGAATTTATTCTTAAATAATTTACAATTCATTAGGTTTCTATTTTCTAGTTATATTCAATTGTAATTTTTACAACTAGATGGCCATACCTGTTCGGTTTTTGTATTTAATTACATTTGTTGATGTGTGATGAAAGTACGTTGAACTTAATTTCTTCAAACATATGTTATCATGAATTAGGATGTCATTTCCATTGAATTCTTTATTAATTATAAAATACCTTAATTAAAATTGTATTTATATTTTGTTTAAGGGATTCTTATTAATTATACTTTGATTCTTGTTTTTAATTATTTGTAATATTTTATAATCTAAATTATTTATTTAAATGTAGTTTTTAATTACGTTTTACCGTTCTTATTATAATATTAATTGTCTATATCGCTTACAGAAAATATAAACAGCGATATGACGATTAATTGAGATTGGGAAAACGTGACAAGCTCTGGTCATCAATACCTACTGTATGGCTAAAGAGAAAATTACTCGTAGTCCGCACAGCAACTATAATTGAACAGTTGATGTTTGACTAACTTATAATATTTTGTAGGTTAATATAAACGTCAAAAATCGATATACATACATATTTCTTAAAGGTGGTATTTCATTACAACTGAGAGGGTCAGAAGCAAAATGGTATAAGTGACAAATTTATCAAAAATGAGTTAAGTGCATGTTTGACTCAACCATGCTATAATAAATTATAATCAAAACATTATAAGTAAAATTTGTTAATGATGTTGCCATCAAGCCTATATTTTCAAAATAAAGTCATAACAGAGTTCATTTCGGTTGGTGGCAGAATGAGATTAGCGCACTTACACCATTTTGCTTCCAAGGTTATGCAGTCTATTAGCCGTGCAATTCGATTAAGCATTCTCAAAGCGTAGATTCTGTAAATGCAGCTAAGAGCGATCTAAAACTGCATTATAGGAAGGTTCAAAAAGCAATAGATTCAAAAAAAGTAGACAAAATATTTGCAATAAATATTAATAATACAGTTGTTGTGAGATTTGATTTGCAAAAAACACGCTGTACGCCATTGCTAACAACAAATAAAGTGTTATATTTAAGACAACTGGACGTAGAATCTTTGTATTCACAATCTTAATACTAGAAAGGCAACAATGTTTGTGTAGAACGAAACTACAACATCGCATGGTTCTTAAGAAGTCGGCTCATGTCTGATTAAGGTGGGTGTTTTAAATGCGCGCATAATTTAGAATGATGATATTTCTTTTTTTCAGGATATACAGAAATTATCATAAAAAATTCGACATTTCATTTTTTACAGTGACTGCTGCAGAGGTCAAAATTATTTATGTTTGTCGTACAATGCACAAAACTTGATGTTATTGATCACAAATTTCCTGGGCCCAGTCACATTTATAGAGCGTGATCGGAATTTTGGTCGAATTGAGAAGAATAAATATAAAATTCGGCAAGTATTTGTGTATTCACATTGGTGTCCTGTTATTACAAACATATCGAAAAATGTTCAATGAAACAGAAAGATTTCGTTTCCTTTTCTCATTTAAATGAAAAAATAAAAGATCCTAGGAAATACAACAATGGTGAATTTTTAAGACGGAGAGAAATTGTGTGGTTTTCTTATACAAAAGGAATGGTGTTTAAATTTAATTTTAAAAGATCACTAGAACCAATGTTTCCTTTTTCAAAATCCGAAAATTGAGCAAAGCAAGGAAGGCCAGAATTTCACTGTTCATTATTCCGCATAACACCACTTTATAATGAAACATTAAAAATTAAATACGTTAAATGGAACAGTTTAATGCAATTATTAAATTTTATTCCACCAGCAAATCATGAGTTTTATCAGTAATACCACACCTAGTTGAACCAAAAAGAAATCTACGAAACAGCTACATATTGTGAACATTATCAATGAACAAGGTGATTCAACTGATATTATTATGGACGATGAGATATTGCTAGAATCTAATTATGATTAATCCAATAAATTTGTGTAATTTTTTTCACTTATCTCATTTTTGCACCAAATAGTTATGGAATGTAGAAAACATGTAAGTGATTTTTTTTTTAGATTTTGCTGAAGTCAGACATTTCTCAACAAATTTCTAGCACCATTAAAACTTTTATGATATTTTCTAATCATTATGCTACAAAAAACTTAAAACTATGGTTTTACGGATATCGTAAATGCTTTTAAGTTTATGCTTAATTTTCTTACAAATAGTTTAATGACATACCATTTTGCTACTGATCCCCTCAACTATTTTTATGAAATTATTTGTAATATTCAAATATTGTTTGAGTTTAGCACCCGACAAGATTAGCTTGTTGGTTAGTAATTTTTTGTACTCCTCTGTGTGTTTATATTTTTTTGTAGTATTTATTTGCATCTTTTAACTTTAGCCCATTTTTGTAGTTAGTATAACGTTTAGTGTTCTTTATTAATAATTGTAAGCTTTCTGCAGTAATAAGTAGTGGATAGTTATAGTTTAGGTGTATTACCTTAATGGAAATGCATGATCTAAGACTATTATATATGGAATTCTAATTGTATTCCAGGTGCTTTGACTGGAGAAAACTTTAATAGCAGAAGACATTCTTAAGAGACATAGAACGTTAGTCAATTTCATTCCCAAACACCAAGAAGTATACTAAAATGCTACTATCCTTGTTACACCCGAGGAAATGAGAGAATAGCACAATGAAATATTTTTACTGTACACACTTACTTCGTACTATGGTGACTCATGGTTTATCTTTTGACAAACGGGTAATAGGTATCTAATTATTTAATATATTTATCTGATATGTTTATACATTAAAATAAAGTGCACACTACCATTTAAGTTTTGAAAAGATAGCTATTTGTACGTTTTATTATTAGATTCATTAGTTATTTAGGTACGTGTATATTGCAAGTTTGATTTTATAAACATCAACTAAAATTCCATCGAAATATTTTTCTTTAAATTAGTTTAAATACATTATTATATATTAGGTAGCTATGTTAAGCAAATCAAATTTCTTGTTTCGTTTCTGTTGAATCTAGAAACCTCAAAAAGGTTTTAAGCTACAGTTGTGCAATACAATATTAGTTATAAAGGGGTATAAAAACAATGGCATGATTTAGATTGCATAAATTTGAGTTGCGGCAAAGTACTACAATTTACAGTTACACAGTTTTCAAAGACAACCGGTATTAATAAAATATTATGATAGATTACTACCTAGTTTTAAACACACTGTGATAAAATAATAGTGTCATAAAAATCAGAAACAAAAAAAGCTTAATAAAACATACTGAAACAATCTGGCACCTTCCTTATAATGAATAAATGATTTAATCACAAATGACTCATTGCGTTAACCAATATCTGTCAATTTAATTAGATCAGCAACGAGTCACGGCATTGCAATTTATTGCATCATCATTATGACTAATATTCTATATTCTTCCTTATATTTCTAGATCTTTTTCCTATCTATATAAATAGCTGATTAAATTCCCTTAGTTTTAATGATAACCTCTACTGTAGTTACTGATATACATAAATATAAATATAAAAATTAAATATAAATAAGCATAAATAAAAATATAAACGTTTGTTGTTAGTGTATTGTGAAATAAATATTTAAATAAATAAGTCTGTGTAAATCATCTTATTATTAGTGATTATAAATAAACGTTTTAAAACGATTAACTAGCTTTGTTACATTGGAGTCGTGTGCGGGTTTGTTATTAAAAATTTAAACTCAGACTATTATTAATCAAAAGTTAGTGTTAATTGTTTTTATGTGCCAGTGACAAGAAGCGCCGAAAAACAAAAAATGTAGTCGTTGATGGAAATGTTGCAAAAGATGCAGGGCAAAATGGAATCCAATCAAAATCATTTGCAAGAGGAAATGCTATCGACTAATGCCAGCCAAAATGCACTAAAAGACCAAATTGTTAACAGATTAAAGGAGGAAATGTTATAGATTAATGTATACCAAAGTAAAATACAAGAAGAAATGGGACCGATTAATGAAAATCAAAATAAACTGAAAAATGAAATTAAATTAAGCCAAAATGCATTATATGAAGAATTTAAATTAAACCAGAGTAAACTACAGGAAAAAGCTAAATCAAGCGAAACCAAATTAACAAAAGAAATAGAAGACGTTACCAATGAGATGGCAACAACATATGAGGAAGTAACTAAGGAGTGTGACGAATTACGTTAAAAGTTCAATCTTCTTACCGTAAATAAAGAGGCCAGCACGCCTAAGAAGGAAGTGGTTTCTACTACAAGTGAATGTTAAACAAGTTAAACATTTGGTTGTTATTAAAAATGGCTTGTAAAGTACTAGAAGACGCGTTAAAGCACCAACGTAAGATGGGAAGACGTCTTGAGCCAATTACCATAAACAATTCGTGGCAGCCGGATCATCAAATGGATGAACCATCAAAGAAAAAGAAACTGCCTTAATAGTAGTTCTACGTGGGGATGATTTAGAAATTATATAAACAATATCGGACGATCTATAGAATACCTTGTATTACCTTGTTTCAGGGTTGGAAATGTGATATGGAGATAAACATCTGCAACATATCTACTTTGCCCAGTTAAAAAATCGTGTACGGAAGCTTGGAGAGCACCCCCAGGAATACGACAATGAAATTGCGCAACTACTAAAATTAGCATACCCAATGGCGCCTGAAAGTTTTATTGAACAAATTGGGGAGCAAACATTTGTAGGCAGTCTTCGAGATTCTGATACACAACAGGCACTTAAATTAGCTCATCCACGTGACCTTGCTCGTGCATTGGGTCATGCACTGAAATTTGAAGCGACCAAACAAACATTAAAGGGCTATGTTCGTGTTCGATCCATTGAGAAGTATAAACCTGGTACTGAGTCTTTAGAAGATAGTTTTAAGATTGCCTAAGAGCCAAAAACCAACAGGACGTAAACTATGGTCCAGAAAATACGATGAACAGCGACATATACAGAAAAACTGTCAAAGTACTATGAGCAGTCTTGCTGATAATACAAAAGGATAAGAAGTCGCCATCCAAGTGGCATCCTTAAAACATAAACCGGATAGTCTTTACATAAATGGAACAATCGCAGGAAGGATTTGTTAAATTCTGTTGACTACAGGAGCTACGCAGGCCATATCAAAACCGAACGTTTGTTTGGAGTGGAAGATTACTGATGTTACAGTTGCGATTACGTACAGCTACAGGAAACCGCGCAACCGTTCATGGTGAAATTATTACAGACATTGAGATCAGTTGTAGAACATTAATGCATCACAGGCTGGTAGCTGATATTGAGAAATCTGTTATATTGGGCATGTATATAATGTTTGAGTTTGGCTCAAACTTGAAGAATCATATTATAGGAGTTGGTGATGAAGAGATACCCATTAATCAACGAGATGAACATGGAATAAAAATAATCCTAGCAGAAGAAGTAACGTTGCCGCCAAGCAGCGAAGCAAAAGTAATGGTCCAACCGGATGGAGACCTGAGTAGGATGCGCAGGAATTCTAGAAACCAGTAACATAAATATTGGTAGTGGTATTCTAGCTGGATGAGTGCTAATTGAGGCCAAGGAAACAATACATGCTCGCTTGATGAATGTCAATACCTTCCAAATGGCTCTAAAGAAGGCCACTGAATTAGGAAAATGCACATTTTTGTCATCTGTGGTACGTTATAGAAAAACCAGTGAGAAGGATTTTCCCGTAATGAGTTTACCTAAACTGCATGCCACGCTCGAATCCTTTCATAACGGTTTATCCCACGAGCAAAAGAATAAAGCCAACCAATTGATCCAATGATTTGCCGACATATTTGCCGTGGATGACGGTTTGAAAGGGACAACAAATGTTGTGATGCACAAAGTAAATACCGATGATGCGCAACCAATACGTCAACAACTATGGAGGCTGCCTTTGTCCAAACAAGGGGAAGCTGATCAGACAATCAAAAACATGGGCCGTGAAGGGATAATAGAGCCACCTAGTAGTCCTTGGGCATCGTCAGTTGTACTGGTTAAAAAGAAAGGTGGTAGTACTAGATTCTATGCAGATTACCGTCACTTAAACAATGTGACTAAAAACGACAACTATCCTCTACCCAGAATTGAAGACACTTTATACACGCTTTTCAGCTCCAAATAGTTTTCGAGTGTAGACATGACAAATGGATATTGATAAGTCGGTATGGAGTTTGAACACCGGGAAAAGACAGCATTCTCCATTGTATTTGGGTCTCTGGCAGTTCACCGTGATGTCTTTTGCTTTCTGCAATGCACCAGCTACGTTTGAGAGGCTAATGGAATTGATCCTGAGAGGGTTGTCTTGGCAAATATGTCTGGTATACTTGGACGATGTGTTAGTTATTGGAAAAATCTTCGACGATCACCTGAAAGACCTCGAAGATGTGTTTCAAAGAATACTAAGTGAACATCTAGGACTTAATCCGTAAAAATACAACTCATTTCAAAAGAAAGTGAAATCCTTTGGTTATGTAGTCTCTAAAAAGGTGTAACATCTGATCCAGTGAAAACAGTCTGTACGAGAATGACCATAATCGAAAGATAAACAAGAATTAAGAAGCTTCTTGGCGTTATACACTTACTATCGTCGATTTGTACGTGGATTTAGAGATATCTCAAAACCTTACAAAACTTATTGAAGCACAGCAGCCATATCTATGGAGAAATAGCTGCCAGGAGTCATTTGAAGCACATAAATTAACAGTGATAGCTGTAACTATAACCAGTTACCCTAGAATAGAAGGAAGATTTGTTCGATACTGGCGTTAGTCA
The DNA here is from genome assembly GCA_024586415.1 of Phrixothrix hirtus. NCBI lineage: Eukaryota > Metazoa > Arthropoda > Insecta > Coleoptera > Phengodidae > Phrixothrix > Phrixothrix hirtus. The sequence continues at coordinate 10,669 of JAHWXV010074813.1, forward strand.
ATTCGGCATCAGTGCAGTGCTATCGCAAGTTCAAAACGGACAAGAACGCGTAATTGGGTATTTTATCAAAGTGCTATCCAAACACTAAAAGGAACTATTGTGTTACGTGCAAAGAATTTCTAGCTATTATAAAGGCTGTTGAATACTTTTACAAATGCATTCATGGACGAAATTTCTTATTGAGAACACATTACGCAACATTGAAATGACCCCATACAGTTTAAGGACCCAGAAGGCCAAATATCGAGATAAATTGAACGGCTTCAAGAGAAAACTTTGAAGTTGAGCATAGTGCCGGAAGAAATCATAGAAATTCGGACGCTTTCTCAAGACGGCCTTGCACAAAATATTATAAACATTGTACTCGGTTAGAGTCAAACGTTGATGAACGTCTTGTTAACGGTACTACTGTAATCAACAATGACTGTAAACCAGTTAATGTCGAACAAAAACAAGAAATCTATCCAGATCTGAAGGTGCTATTAACATGAAAGAGTGAAGGTAGAAGACCAGGTTTGGACGAAGTGGCATCATTTAATCTCATTGTTAAAGCATATTAGTCCCAATGGGACTACTTCTAAGTTTATGACGCCTTTTCGAAGAGAACTCTGGAAAATGACGATGGAAGCAAAATACGAATGAAGTTAGAGGTTCAGAAATACAGAGTAGCGGAAATTATACGACAGCTGCACGATAGTCCATCAGGAGGGGCATATGAGAGTAAAGAAAACTTTGAAAATGTTTCGTGAAAGATTTTATTGGATAAACTGTAAGAAAGGATGCCGAAAATGTGTAATATGTGTGTCTGGGAACGGCCCACTAGGAAGCACAGATGCGGCAATATAATGTTTGTTGCTCATTTGAAAGAGTAGCTATCGATATGGCTGGCTCATTTCCAGAAACTGAAGCAGGAAGCAAATACGTACTGATCGTAATGTGCTATTTTAGTAAACCAATAGAAGCATATGCTCTACCTAATGAAGAGGCAGCTACAGTGGGCGAGATCTTGGTAAAGGTACTTTATAGCGGCATCGGGATTCCTTTGGAATTACATTCAGACCAAGTAAGAAATTTTGAGTTAACCCTATTCCAAAGTTTCCGCCAGCTGTTGAAAACGCACAAAACCAGAACAACTGCTCTTCGCCCACAGTCAGATGGAATGGTGGAACGCAACAATCGAACAATGGGAAAATACTAGTCAATAGTTGTCTCGGACCATGAATGCGATTAGGGCTAGTACTTACATTTTCCTGATAGCACGTCGATCAGCTGTACACGAAAGGACAAGAGAGACCCCAGCTAGAATGTTATTTGGGCGCGAAAGTAGACTACCGTATGATTTGGACTTTGGTAGTAAGCCTGGAGTGGAGGCGATTGCTAGAAATTCCTATGCTGAATGCATACGAAAGAAATTAAATTTCATTCATGAGAAGTTCGCAATAACATACAGATTGCCAGTGATCAAATTAAAATCTAGTATGATGCAAGTTTCAAAATGGGAGGATTTCAACCCAATTATCTAGTCTAGTTGTACCAACCTCAGCAGCAACGAAGCCTATCTCCCTAATTACAAAGGTTTGGGAAGGTCCATATAAAGGATCAACTGTGTAATCTACCGAATCATGAAGTTGCCCAGAGGAACACGCAAAGTAGTTCACGTGAATCAGTTAGCTCCATGCGCTGAGCCGAATGTAGAACCGGAATAGCAAGAATATGTGCAAAGGGTGAACCATTTTGGATTGGAAGAATTAGGAGTCAAAAGCAGCGATCAATCATTTACTGACTTTTTCACAACCTATTCAGGACAACATAAAGCTAGATTTGGGGTTACCGATGAGGAATCTAGAAGCCTGTTTGGTGTACCAGAGGGGTGCTCCCTGGCTAATTGTATCGCTAAAGGCATCCGAATGTCCCGTAGCGTCGCAGTTGAGTTTCAAAATAGGTGTGGTGGCGTAAAATAGATACTGCAGGAAGAACCAGAAGTTGGTAACGCATGCCACCTACTGCGCCGTCACCGTCAGGGTGTGCGAAGTATTTACTACCTTATGACGAAAACATTATCCCATCAAAAGTCACGCTATGAAGACTTGTGGAAGGCATTCTGGGATCTAAGAAACAAATGTATGCCGGTGCCGGTAGAACGTTAGCCATACCAAAGTTCGGCTACGGCCTGGACTGGCTTAATTGGTGCGTGGTACGTAACATGTTGAAAGTAATGTTTCGAGGGACTGGTGTCAAAATCCTGATGTATGGTTGGAATCCAAAAGTAATTCCATCAACTGCAAAATCTGTGGACTGCCACGTTTTCAAGGAATGGGGTTGCAAGTATGGATTGCAGTGCAAATTCTGACATTTGCCAACAAAGGTAGAACCATCGGAAGTTCAAAGGCCAATGTTACTGTGACCGGATGTAATAGTCTTAAAGCGAGACCAGTGTAACAAAAATTTGAAACAAAACTTAATAGAACATTCTGGAATAATCTGGCACCTTCCTTAAAGTAATATAGGTGATGTAATTACAAATGACTCATTGCAGTAACCGATATCTATCAATTTAATTAGGTCAGCAAAGAGACATGGGATTGCAATTTATTGTATCATTATTATGACTAATATTATAGACTCTTCCTTCCGTTGTTTCTAGATGTTTTTCATACATACATAAATAGCTGATTAAATTACTTTAGTTTAAGTTTTAATGATAATCTGTAGTTAGTTACTGATATATCTAAATATAAATATAAAATGTAAATATAAATAGAATAAATAAAAATATGAACGTTTGTTGTTAGTGTACTGTTTAATCAATATTTAAATATTAAGTGTATATAAATAATTGTAATCTTGGTGAATATAAATAAACATTTTAAAACAATTAACTAGTTTTGTTACAATAGTTTACTGATGGTAGCAATAATAGTAGTAAATAATTTACAATTTTTACAATTGTTAAGTTGTTAAATGGTAATATTGAATTGAAACCTAGTCGATCTATTATTTTAAAAAACGGATATACTGTGCAAGAAAATAGTTATTAAATTTTCAAATTAATTTTTAGTAAAACTAAAGCTATAATAAAAAGGCTCTTGGTCAATGTATATTGGAAATCATTTCCATCAATCCGTAATAATAGCAGGCACGTTTTTCTACGCCCTACCTTAATCTTTTAATCTTTAAGGGTTGTATGAAACATGTCAGAGCAGTTTAAATTAAAATTTAATCGAAAAGACCTCTTACTCTCGACACTTTTTAAGCCTTTCATTCCTTTGAAGCATTTTTATATATACCGGGTATTTAGCGTGTCTACTTATATTCGAAGTGATTGATCTCCCTCAGAAAGTTATCTCAATCATTCATTTGGTAGTAATATTTCTGAAATATTTTTCATGTTGCCATAGTTGACACGAAAGTAATTTTTAACAAACACGTCGCAAGTCATGAGTTTTGTAAAAATATAGAAGATACGCAGTTATATAAGTTAAATGGAAAGCAAATGTCACATTCCTACTTAACTATTAATTAACTAATATTCTACGGTGCTTAATGAATTAATATATTAAATTTAAATATGAAATAGTATTCATATAATAGTATTCATACATAAGTCCTACTTAACGAGGTTGATAAATCCAAGTGAAAAATTCGTTAAACGCTAATACCTTGTAAAATGCTCAAAGTTCTCACGTTGTGGATGATACATGCTTAAAGAAACATGGTTTCCAATAAAACAACATGTTTAAATTGAATTTAATATCATATATTTACACAACTACATACTAATATTCGTTCACAAAGTTTAACGAGATCGTATCCACAACGCCTAAAAAGTATCAAATTACAAATGGTTAAGATTCAAACAAAGAAATAAGTGAAATTACTTTAAACACATTATTCATAACACACGTCCTTATTAAAAATTAAATGCGAAGTAGAACTAAATACAAAACAATTACGATACTCATCACACAGAATAAATTGCAGTATCAACATGATGATTGATTTATATTGCAGCAAGTAGAGAACAGTGTTTATAATGGTTAATTTTCCTTTCTAGGTATTGGAAATAATAAGTAACGACGGCAAAGGTATATTTTTTGTTTACAACCAGTGTTTGTTCTTTTCAGAACAAACATGTTTGTTTTTATTACTAAAATAATTCGAAGATATTAAAATAAATGAAGGAGTCGTTCAGATATATACTGGTTTATTTTGACAAAATAAAAGAACATATTATTGGCCTATCTAAGACCACATGTATATAACTATTTTACAAGTTATAGGTATAGATAAACTACCATCATAAACCGGAGTATATTAATGACAACAAAACCAGCATCGTGATTAACACTAGATAGAGTTATGATTGTGAAAGAATTGCTTAATAATTGGACAGAAAATTAATAAATTGGATGTTAAGCTTTCCATAGTATACCTTAGAATCTAACAGCGTAAAAGTAAATTAGAGCTTTTGTAAGCGTGTCTAAAATTCCTACAACATCTATCATTAATTTAGGAACGCACTAATTATAAGAAAATCAATAATAGAATCAAATATGTAAATTACCAGTAGTTACTTGGTATCAAAATTTATAAATAAGGATTTTAAAGATTATTACGAATTTCGTTTATAATAATGAATTTTTGAAAACCCTTGATTTACGAGTGTAAAAATAATTTACAACTTCAGCTTCTAACGAAACCATGTTTGTTTCTTTAAATAGCTGGCAATCACCAAACCCTCCCTATTCCCGGCAATTTCAAAATGAAGGAATACGACATTAGTTAGTTGATACCAGACTCTCAAGTGAAAGCACGTATTAGTGAGGCATGACGTCACCCTAAAGCATTGCTGTTTCCGAATTCAGCAATATTCACTAGCTATCCATATACCGACTGTCTGAATCGTAGATAATTAGGCAAATTGGCGCTCCATGCGAATTAATTAAGATTTGGGTCAAGTTCCGCAGCCCTCGTTCAATTGGCCAAAGGACGTTTGGAAGGTATTTTAGATATGTTATAAGTAGAAACGACGGGAGTCCTTGAAACCCGCTACAAAAGTCACAAATCACAAGCAATCATAAGTAAGTGGCCATTCTTCTGCTTTTAACTCCTTTCCACTCAATAAACCAGCAAGTTTTACTAAGGGGAAACCAACCCTCAACCCCCAATATTTTTTTGGTATCGTAAATACCATTCTCTGGGGAAGTTAATACCGCGAAGTTTCAGTTAGACGTTTTGTTGTTTATTATATCAACTCTTTTAAACTTAAAGTAAAGATACAGTTAGTATAGTTAAGTATTGCATTTCTGGACCATCTGTAATTCAAGGGGTCAATAATTTGTTAATAGTTTAAATAGATTTTAAATAAGTAAATAGGGAATCTCTATTTGTTTTGTAATACCGTTTTGTTAGTTAGTAAATAATTGTTTAACTATTTGGTGCTCTAATGGCATGTATAAATTATATTATTCTATTATAACCGTTTAGTCAAAATTAGATGTTTTTCTTTATTTTAGATTTTTTTCGTAATCTTAGTAATAATGGTTAACAATAACTTTCGTACAGGAAAACAATATATTTAATTACTTAAGGAATACTCATACGTTATAAGTCTAACAATACGATTTTAGGAGGGTTTCTCCAATGGCGTACGAGAAACCAAGTACCTTGTAAGTGTTTCGAATACATACATCGCATTTACGGTTGGAATTAGAGCCCTTGTCATTTAGTCTCCAGTAATTCAAGCTTCCATCTCGACAAACAGATAAGATGGCGCCCGAAATAACGACCTATAACTAATTTTAACTCTTGAAATCCGTCCTGAACTTTTAGCTCAATTCTTACAAAAAAATACAGTAAATCGTCCCCCCCCCACGCTACACTGTCGCTGTCGGAGCAACGAGCTGATTCAGTATCAAAAACGGCATTTCCCTCAACCTTCAAAAACCCAAAACATTTTCGTCCCGTTATACTTTTAACAGAACTTTCAAATACTGAAACGCCCTGTAAATTTAAGTACTAGCTTACCAATGTTTGCTTCATAAATTTGTTGGCAAAATTAGATACAAGAATAATATTTGAAGAGGTTGTGTATAATTCAAATTTAAAAATATACGGCTTAAAACTTCTAGGATTCAGTAGTAAGTATAAGTATGAATTAATAAAATTTACAAAATCAGGAAAGGCACAAATATCGAAAAAATTTCCTTAACCGTGATCTAAATCCAGAATTTTTGAATAGGTAATCCAACATTGTAACCATTATACTACCAAGGACCATCCATATACTAGTCTATTGAAAATATTTCTATAAATGTGCAATTTTTGAAATATCAATGTTTATATTAACTTGCCAAGATTCGGAGAGCCGACAATACCGTCGCATTCACAGATAATCAATATATTGCCAATACACTCAGTGACATTGAAATTTCAACACCTAGAAGGAGTAAAAATATCTTAATCAAAGATAGTAGATCTGTTGGGCTGACATTAACTAGTAATTGATTAACTCTGAACCTGGTATATAAAGCCTTCCTTTCACAATTTCAGATTTTTGGTGATAATTTGTTAAGACTAAAGTAACATAAGTTTAAATGCGTAAATTCAGTTAAAGGTCTTGTCACGGTCTCGCCTTGACATATAAATATTTATTTCTGTTTGATTTAAATTTTTTTAGGTACACTCTGTATAAACCTGCGTATAATTGTTTAGTAAGTAATAAGTATAGAATTTTTAGTATTAAATAACCAAAATTCGTTTTCGTAGGTATTTAAGTATATTTATCCTAACGAATGATAATTCTTCCATTATGTTAGTATTTTGAAAAAGAAAATAACGGTTACTTCTAATTAAGTTGAATAGTTTAGAGGATTCCTTTCATATAATTCATTTGTCCGGTAAAGTATCGCTATCTGACTTGAAGATGTGGAAATATAAAAATTCGATTTGAAACTTTAAATTAAATGGAATACAAGTTTGTTATCTGCCTTTTTTGCGACATTTTGGGCCTGGATCGCCTTGAACTAACAGTTATTGCTTTTCTTTACTAACGTTTAGACGCGCAATGTGGCGTGTTAGGATTTCTTGCTATTATTGTTAAAAAGGCGTTGTTCGTATTTGATGCAACGGTAAACTCTAATTAATGTTTCTTTATCTGATAAATAATACGCTTTTGTTCTACTATATTTAGTTCGACTGATAGGATCTAACTTATCTCGTCCTAATCGACATCATGGGGATATGCTGATTTCAGAAGATAGATGTTATTCTAAGATGGAGATATAACGTACGCTACTCATTAAACCATTCAATAAGTAGCTGTACCAATAAATGAATTTCTTAAAGTCGTAAAAATTTAATTTTCTAATTAAGTGCTTATCTTCGTGTTCTCCGCAATAGTGCTTACTGTACAGACGCTACCTGTAACTTCGAGTCATGTTCTCCCAACATGTGCTATTTCTGATAATACGCCATGAATAGAGGTTCTACGTTAAATTTGCTTGCATTTAAATACAAAATTTTTCCATACATTTCGTATGATGTAAATTAAATTAATTATTAACTTCAGATTTAAATGTACTCTTTTATGTAAAATAATTGCGTGGATACTTGTTTGGTTATCAAAAAAAATACGTTAATTTCCATGATAATTCATAGCTTTGCAATTATCCTAAGATATAAGATTCAAATTACGATCTATCTAAAGCGCTATTTTAAATTGCTTTTAATATACAGGGTATGCACAATGCATATACGCAATATAAATATATTTCACTAGAGAAAGAATATTAATAGCTATTTTTGTCAAAATTAATTATATCTTGTCTGCAATAGAACGAACTTACTTTAGATGATTATGAGGTATCTTTGTTACTTGCATTGTTTAGCTGGTCCATACGAATATTTTTTACATTCAATTTTTATAAATTTACTTTCATTTTTTCTGACGCTCTTATTCTTAGCACTCATTAAGTAATTAACTATAATTTCTGATATTTTACATTGATTCAACCTTTTTGATTAATAGTTTGATTAATATTTTAGGAAATGTTATATAGCATATGGTAGTTGTGGGGTCTTGACGAAATATTCTAGGTTAGCTTTGATCTATAAAAAGCATTTCATTAATCCTTTTGGCTGTCAAATGTGTCCTTTACCAGGGTATAAATTAGTGTTATTAGTTTGGATGATTAAGTAGAAATATTCTATTTCCTAACCTTTTGCTTGTTAAACGTGTCCTTAATCAGGATATAAAATACCGTTATTACTTTGTTAATTTTGTTTTGTATATAATTACGTTATACTATATATTTGCCTAATGTTGATGGATTTGAATAAGTGCCCGTTTATTCGTTAACATTGACTTGTACTAATTTATCATATCCTTCCTCTTTGTACTTTAAGTGAATTTAGGTTCTGTTAGGTATAGTTACCTCGGATGGTGAACATTAACTACGAATAATTTTTTAGGTTTACATCTTGTCCTTCTGGTGTATTCCTGCTGCTGTTGACGAACGTTTGGTGCCCTACTTTTCTTGTTATTTTTCTTACTTTTTAGAAAAGCTTCGACTTAGTGTAAAACACGGGATTTTTTTTGAGGAGTATTGTTTGTATTTTTTTAACATCATAGGTCGCACCCCCCCCCCCTACGCTACCGCTTTGTTCCTGAGCTAGTTAACGTGGAAGTCTTAACTAGCGCTTCAATAGCTGAAGTGTTATTTGCATAATTAGGTAGGGTTTACTAAGTAGTTGAACTCAGGTTTATAACTAACATTTTATTGAACTTATCTTTTGGAATAGCTTGCAAGCCTGCTGTACCAAGGAAAAATAAACAAGCGAGACTATTGTATTTATTTAGTATGAAAGCATACCTTACTTTAATTTTTGTGGAAATCTTGTTAAAGTAAATGTCAATTTTATACGAAAAATCAGGTTAGCTGTCGCTGTTATGTTCATATGGAATACGGTTGGCAATGTTAGTGAACGTAAACGCTATAAAACTAATAACGTTTGCCGCAAAGTTCTTTTTATTAACTGTAATTACATATTTTAAATGATAAAACGATTTTACTATTCGAAATTAAATTTAAAGCGATTAAAACACGGCATTGAATTAAAAAATATTTTAAAAGAAAGCATTGCGTTTAGTTCAACGTATCAAATTATTAAAACTTTCATAATTAAAATTTTGATTAAAAAAGAGCAATATATATATATATATATATATATATATATATAT
>JAHWXV010074905.1:0-14651 GCA_024586415.1 Phrixothrix hirtus
TAAACGTATAAACGTATAAACGTATAAACGTATAAACGTATAAACGTATAAACGTATAAACGTATAAACGTATAAACGTATAAACGTATAAACGTATAAATGTATAAATGTATGTATAAATGTTTGTTATGCCTGGCCACGGGCTGAAGTCTGCCTTAGGTGGTGCACCGCGCGCTCGGTAGAACTGATCCCGAGGTGGACTTGAGGTGAGCTGGAAGGAAAGAAGTACTAGTTAGGTATTAAGAACGTAGTGTATTTGCTACTTACTGTTAACCAGAATGTAAGTGAAACTGCAAGCGCCCAATTTGGCGGTAATAAAGAACAGCGGCCCAGGCGCCATTTATTATTATATTATATTATATTCGGGGAGAGAAAATGCTAGAATTCTGAGTTGGCAACCTTTTAACAGTGAAAAATATCGCTGCTTTTGGTCCCACTTTCAACACGGGTCACAGCTCTAGTTTTATTGACCTAACCTTATCACGACGAATCGACGTATTAAGCTGGGAAATACTACCCGTTGACACTACTTCGGACCATAGAGTAATTGCCTTTAGCATACCATACAGTGAAAACTTGCATTCGCCTTTCACTACTACCACATATGACCTTAAAGATCTGGACACGGACGGAATTCCTAATTTTATCTTTAATTATTGGATAAATCTTTCGCCTAAAGACGAACACATTGACCAAATCAACGCGCTGGGCATTGAAACTTTGGCCTCCGAAATTAGCCGTTGCTGTATTTTAGTTTGCGAGACGACTTTAAATATTAGAACACTTAACAGTAAGCATCGCAGTAAGCCCTGGTGGAGCGAAGCTTTATGGCGCCAAAGACGGACATTACGCGGGATGAGACGTAGAATACAAAACACTAGACGCTTGCTGACTATTAATCACACGAACGCTCAAGCATAGACACTTTTACAGGCACAATTAACAGAGCTGACTGACATTCTCAGACATGAACGTAACAGGTACAAAGCAATGATAACAGAAGCTAAAGAAAACCATTTTAGGGACTTTTGCACCAAGGAGGGCTCCATTGACCCCTTCGGTTTACCGTATAAAATCCTTTTTAACAAGACAAACGGAAAACTACTCCCTTACCTAAGAGTTTACTAACCAATAACGGGAAATACACAGACGACCCTGGCAAAATAGAAGCCCAACTTATTAACACGTAGTTCCCTGATGACGATCCACTTACTGATAACAGCTACCACAGAGACTTACGAGACTTCTACGCGAGATTTTCTCTCGATCATCAACAAGTTACGCATCCTATTGATTATATAGAGCTTTGCGGTACATTTTCTGATACGAACGACACGGCTCCTGGACCCGAAAATATACCACACCCCATTATGCAACCCTATCTACAAGCTAAATCAAACCAAATACTTAATTTACTTAATCGTTGTTTGCAATTAGGGGTGTCTCCGGCGGCCTGGAATCCTTCCAGAATCGTCTGGATCCCCAAAGCTAGAGGTGGGGTTCGACCCATCTGCATCATGAATGGTTGGGGTAAACTGTTAGACAAGCTCATCACTAAAAGTCTGATACACTACCTGGAATCTAATAACTTACTACATCACAGACAGCTGGGCTTCCGGAAGGGCAAATCTGCTAACTACGCAATTATAGCTTTGACTCAGGCCGTTTAGTCTCATAAGTCTGCCAACTTCTAATCGACTATTGTTGCCCTAGACATAAGCAATACATTTAATTAGGTATGTCCAACAACTATAAGGGCGGGACTTGACAAGATCCACTCTCCTGGCTATTTAATCTCGATTATAAAAAGTTTTCCCGCCAACAGGCTCAATGTAGAGAGAATAGTGAGGTGCGCCTGCAGCTGTCATTGAGTACAGTCGTGTTCGTTGGCAGTTGCATTTTCTCACTTCTTGCGTTCTATTGTGTAGTACCTTAGGCCCCTTCTACTTGTAGCCGTCGGTCAGGTGGAGTACAAAATACATTCACAATGCGAATAGTGTTCGATTGAATTTCTTCAAGGACTTTATGATGACCGACTCGTGGTACTGTCCAGCCGAGTTATAACGACGCCGGCTACGGTATCCAAACACCGCCACCTCCTCCGCCTCCACAGTTTCGATTCCTAAGCACCAAATGGAATCAACTGCAGCAGTATCCGCTAATGTTACGCCTGTTCAAGCAACCACCATTGAAGTTACCGTTGCAAAAATCAACAAACCCTTCGCCGAAATCCAGCAGCTGCGTGAAAAAAACCGGTTGCTGCGCGAAAACCCAGGTACTTCCGTTAAATCCACGTCGCCAGTTCTGGAAGCCAACCTCCGCTCCCTCCTCCCTAGGATGGAATACCCTTCTGATGAGGAGGAAAACGCTACAACTTCAGCTCCCGATAACTTCGAGTAAGTTAAAGGGAGAAAGCGCAAATCACCCAGGCCGAAGACGAAGGCGTGCGACCCGGCAACTGAGGTGCCGACGCAAAATCGCTTCGAAGCGCTCAGCGATGTTAAAGCTGGCCCAGCAATCCAAGTAGCGGAAGAAGACATCACAGCAAAGAAAGCGGCAACAACCACCAACGCAGCAAGCAGAAATCCACGCGGAAAAGTGCCTCTCGTGGTCATTCTCAAAAAAGAAAATTGGCCACAAATTACGTCAGAAATATCTAATAAAGGAATTCAGATCCATAGTGTGAAAAACGTATTCCAGAGAATCAACGTACGACCTACCAACGATGCAGACTAAAAATCATCACAGAGTACTTGACGAAAACCAGCATACCGTAGCATACATAACTACTGGTTAGCGAAAAGCCATTAAGGGTCGTCATGCGGGGACTACCTGAGACCATCTCTGACGAGGCGGTCAAGGATGACCTCCTGAGACAAAGGCTCCCAGTAATATCCGTAAGGAGGATGCGGAGAGGAAGGGAGCGTACGCCAATGCCTCTCAACTACGTAGAACTAGAGAAGAATGATCTAGGAAAGAAGGTCTTCCAGGTGAATACAATCCCCCACCTTTCCATCACGGTGGAGGTACCGAGGAAGGAAATGGGCACAATTCAGTGCCACAGATGCCAGCCGTTCGGCCATACACAGCGGTGCTGCAGAGCGGACCCGCAGTGTGTTAAGTGCGGCGAGGAATACACAACGGCGGATTGTATGAAACAACGAGACACTCCGGCAAAATGCGCCAATTGCCAGCAAGAGCATACGGCGAACTACAAGGGCTATCCGCGATTCCCGCGGCTGACAAAACAAACAAACGCGAGTGCTCCGATCAATGCAATAATAAACAAAAGCATTTTATACGCGCAAGCATTGTAATCGCCTAGTGAAAGTGCCAGCCAGCAACGGCAGACAGAAAGTACATCAGTAGATAGTGCCTCCTTTTCGTTTACCGAGACAAATATCACGGCGGCGGTCAACATCGTCGTCGTGGCGACGCGCGGGGCAGCATCCTTCTTTGAAGGAATGGCTGCCGTAGTTTGTATGCTCCCGTGCGTAATGTAAATGTTTGACACAAAATAGACAAAAAAAGACCACCTCCTAATGAAAGGAAGTCCGCGTAAGCGGAATACATAGAATTCTCTTATATCAAGAACCAAAAATGCAAAGGAGGTTAAAAGATGAAAAATCTAGGCACTTCATATCATTCAAAATATTGCTATTACTGAACAAGTATTACAGTTACAACAGTCAAATGGAACAAGTATTACAGAAGGAAGACGTGTCACATATGCTTTAACCCCAGAGCTGCTGCAGAGACGCACAAACTGGTTTCCCATGCACACTTTCCAGGCTTTACAGCCACATCATAACTAATGTTTATGACTAATTAAAAAGGTTCGATTAATTTTTAGCTTCCTTACAAGTAGAATAGGCTCTATACATGCACTTACTTAGTTAGGGACAACACATGCTTACATAACACCGGGAGTATAAAGATAGCCTGCTAACCGAAATTAGCATGCCCATTTAGTGTTCTTTTCTTTTACATACCGTACAACTTTTTAAGCACTAGCTTACAGTATAGATCTGTTATAGGGTCAAGGTTTGTAATACCTACTTGAACTAGTTATTTGTTAGGGCTTATTATCGCTAGTGAAATTTAAAGTAGTATGTGTATCTTTCTTTAGGACATAAGCTTATAGTGTAGACCTGCAATAGAGTTTGGGCTTGTGGTAGCTTACTGAATTTGTTAGCTGGTAAGACTTGGTTGACTTTAGTTAAGATTACTATTGTATGACGACTTGCTTTATCTTTAAGCTTTATTTTGGTTAACAACTGTATAGAATATTATAAATTCTGAAATGCTAATAAGTAGGGATTTGATCATTATGCTAGAAGCAGACATGACGTAAATCGCCGAATTGATTCTAACTGTCTACTGTACCAGCGCCGACTCCAGGACGAGGTGAACAACACGATTTATTCAATAGTATAATTGTTCTATCGGCGAATCTCAAGAATTCCTGGACATTTACGTTAAAACTTTATCGATATGTCCCGGAGCACGACACTGCCACCATATTAACGCAGGAACCCTATATGGTTAAAGTTAATGATAAGTATAAGCCACTGGCATTGAGTGGATACAGGTATCTGAAACATAGCGATCAAAAGCTCAATAACGTAGTTTTAGTTAAAGACCATATTTGTGACTGTGTTGTACTCCCGAGTTTATGTAACGAAAACTTTTCTACTCTGTGATTGACTATAAGTAAAACAAACATTTACTGTGTCAACGTCTATTTATCTGCATTTAGTAATCTTGTTGGCGAATTAAACTTTTTAGCCAAATATTGGATAATTTAAGAAATAATTTTGTGTTGGTTTGTGGTGACTTTATTGCGCATTCCTAGTTTTGATAGGATGTCATGACGAACCGGTGCGGCAGAATACTCGAGGAGTTCAAGGTCGACGCGGTGCTGGAAATTTTAAATGTTTATGGTAAACCATTTACGTTCGAATCTGAATTAGGTCGCAGTAACATTGACCTTACTATGAATGCGTGCGCTCCGCCAGAACTTGCGTTTGATTGGGATGTTCTAACCGAAGTGCATAATTCGGATCACAGTACGCTTTACAAGATAATTAGTGGTGCCGATATTAATAGACACTCGCCGGAAATCGTTAAATATTGACCTATTGATAAACTGAAGTCACCGAACGTTATAAATGACCTTGTTAAACTAAACAGTGACCTAAATTCAAATTATTACGTGCTTGAGCAACCTAGTTTTATAGACTGCGCTGTGCGTGATCTGACCCGGGGTATTCAAGAACTAGTACACTCCGTGGAATTTCGCCGGACACGTTTTCCCAACCAGGCCGGATTGGTGGACAGGGGAGGTGGAGACTGCCAGGAAGGAATATCTAAACCACAACAGCAACCTATATAAAAATGCGCATGCAAACATAAAACAACAACTCTTTCACATCATGCGTTGCCATAAACAAAAATTTTTTCATGCAATAGAAGAAACCAGAAAAAATCATCGGAAAAATGTGTACGCAGGGAGCTGGAGATCAACCCCTGGGGTGCTGTATACACGATGGCTCGGGGGAAGACTCTCCGACCTCGCCTTTTACTTCTGTTCCGGACCGCGAAGGTAGCGAGTTACAGACGTCGGAGGAGGCGGTGAGCAATCTTCCCGAAACTCTGCTCCTGAATGACGACCGGAATATTGACAACAACGTGCAACGCGCTTGGCAGTAGGATTATGACACTCTCACAGATTGGGGGGGGGGAGTTGTTCTAACCACGTTCGATAACTTGGAGGCATCTCTTGCTGGGATACGTACTGGCAAATCCCTGGGCCTCGATTGCATCCGCGGAGACGCAGTTAAGACTGTTTTTGAAAACATTAAAAATTTTGTATATAGAATGTTTTGTGCATGTGTTGGTATTTCGTACTGTCACGCGTTTGGAAAAGTGGAAAACAGGTTTTAGTCCACAAAGACTTAAATGCTCCGCTGGAAAATCCGAAGAGCTACCGTCCAATTACTTTACTTAACGAACTTGGCAAGGTCCTCGAGAGAATAATTAAAGTCAGAATACATAATGAACTTACCTATACAGGGTATCCTACAACGAAATTTCGTTAAAAGGACATGGACAATTAATAGGAGTTGAAATTTAAAACTTTCCATATATGGGTTTTAGGTTAGGCAGAATCGATATAAAATATTTTCAGACTTCAGCTACTTCCGGTTATACCGGGGATGGACATGAACTTCCTTATTTCAAATAGAACATAGTAATTTTTATTATTGATATGTATTACAGAGCTAATTTTAAGGCGACTTTACTTAAAAAAATTTTCTCTCTCATTACGCGTTTTTGAAATATTTCAATTTATTTACAAAAATAAGCTTCTGCAGTGTTCCACAGGAAGCCAAATTTCTAATAGGTGCAATAACTTAAGCAAACAAAAGTTTACGTACTTATGTTTTGAACTATGATACATCAAACACCTTAATTATAATTTTAAAAATGTATACAGCGTGTTCTACAAAAAATGACAAACTTTATTTTCAAGAAATCGCAAAATCTCATTATTTTTAAACAGCAACCTATATTTTTTAAATGTTGTTACATTCTGTACTTAAAATTAGGGGTAGTTTGTGTTAACTTCCCTATACCTAAATACTCTCATTTTGATGTTATTTTAAAAAATGCATTAATTTACTTAAATTGCATTTTATGAAATTTTATAGTAGACTATGCAACTAGTAGAAACAAATGGTAACAAAAGAAAATCATCTATCAGTATTAAAATATTTGCCATTGCTGTTTAAAGTTTTGAATAAGTTTTTAATCGATAATACAAAAAAATGTCGCGAGCTGTTTTAATAATAAGATTTTCTGAATTTAATAATTACTTATGGTGGATGCAATAGAATTGTTGACAGAACTACCCAAAATATTTTAAGAAATCTTTTAAAAGATTTCAAATCCTTTGGGTCATTTCTTATCAAAGAAGGCAAAAACAAAACCTGTTACCGATAACGAAAACTTACAGATAACGACGTTAGCACACCATACTGCACATCCTGGAAATTCAGTACAAGATGCGGAAACCGCACTGAATAAATCAAAGAGTAGTGCGCATCGAATTTTACAAAAACAGAAGTGGCGTCCCTATAAATTTGATCCCGTCTAACATTTAAAGGAAACTGACTATGATAAACGAAGGCAATATTATGAATGGTTCTTAATGAAATCTCATGAAGATGCAGACTTCACTGAAAATATTATTTTGACGGAAGAAGCATAATTTTGCAAAAATAGAATATGCAAGCGACATAATACTCATTTATGTCTGCCGATAACCCTAATCATATTAGACAAAGGCAGTTCCAAGTATCTTCTTGGAGTTTTAATGTCGTTTGTGCTATAAAAGCTCACAAAATCTTTGCATTATACTTTTATGGAGATAATTTAAATAGTGAAAGATTTGTATACATATTAAGAAATGTTATAAGTGTCAGCTTGAGTACTCTCCTGGAACATGAATCTAACAGTGCTTGGTTTCAAATGAATGGTGCACCAGCACATAATACTCGTGCTACAGGAGAAGTGTTAAATGAACTATTTAACGACTGCTGGTTTGCAAATAATGGACCTTATGAATTTCCACCGAGGTCGCCTGATCTAACGACTTTAGACTACTTCGTTTGAGGTTTTGTAAAAAATCAAGTATACAAAGTACCTGTTACAACTAAAGATGATATGTTAAATAGAACACGAGGCGTATTTAATGTATTAGATATGGCAATAATTCAGCGGGCGACAGGCAATATTTTAAAATGACAGAAGCCTGCTGAAACAGAGATGGAGATATATTTGAACAATTTGTAAAATTTCAACTACGTTATTTGATGAACCATAGTTCCACAAATAAGTACATAAAATTTTGTATGCTTAGGTTATTGCAGGTATTAGAAATTTGACTTCTTGTGGAACACTGCAGAAGCTTATTTTTATAAATAAATTGAAATATTTCAAAAACGCGTAATGATAGAAAAAATTTTCTTAAACAAAGTTCCCTTAGAATTAGCTCAGGACTACAAATCAATAATAAAAATTACTGTTACATTTGAAATAAGGAAGTTCATGTCCATTTCCGGTATAACGGGAATTAGCTGAAATCTGAAAATATTTTACGTCAATTCCGCCTGACCTGAAACGCTTATGTGGAAAGTCTTAAATTTCAACTCCTATTAATTGGCCATATCCTTTTAACGAAATCTCGTCGTGGGATAACCTGTATACATTCTCTGAGGCAGTTCGGTTTCTTCCGTGGTAAATCTACAATTCTAGCGCTCCACCGGTACTTGCAGGACATAAACGTGAGGAAGCTCAATGTGATTTCGGCTTTATTGACATTCAGAGCGCCTTCAACTCTCTGTGGTGGCCCGGACTTCTACAGGTGTTGTGGGAGCGGGGCATGACCAGTAAAACGTAGACATTAATTAGAAGCTATTTAACGGATAGAAGTGTCACTTACCAAATGTGTTCTGGACCTCTCAGGAAGTTACTAACCAAAGGCTGCACTCAGGGATCAATTCTGCGTCCCACCCTATGGAACCTTTTACTGGACGACCTACTTGAAGAAGCTTTTCCTAATGGGGCGTCTATACAGGCATACGCTGACGATTTTGCTTTGCTGGTGGCGGATGATCCCAGGCATGATCTCTTGAATTTGACGCGGACGGCGCTGGGCGTCGTCCAGGGGTGGGAAGAGAAATTTAAAGTAAGGATCTCTGCCACCAAAGCGAAGCTTTTAGTAAATAGGTCGCGACCTAGAATCCATCAGCGGGACCTAAATTTCATAATAAATGGAAACAAAATCGAAATTGTGAATAGTTAGAAATGCCTGGGCTTGTTTATTGATCGAAAGTGAAACTTCCAGCAGCACATCAGGCAGGTAACAGACAGGGCTATGACCATCCTCTGCAGACTCATATATCTGGCACGAGTCTCTTGGAGAGTTGACGCGACAGAATCGGCCTCCACCATCGTGATGTACGGTTCCGAGGTATGGGGCTGCAAGCTGGGTAACTATAACAATAATCAGAACCCAAGATCGATGCAGGTCATGGCAGCCAGGTTTGCAACCCGGGCTTACCACTCTGTCTCGGCGAATGGGGCAGATGTTTTAGCGGTATTCCCACCGGTCGACCTAGCTCTAGAGTTCAGGATCTGCGTGAACTTCAGATTTGCTGACGAAAATTACAAAATTGATGATTTTCCGTCGATAAGACACATTAAGGAGTATCTGCAAATCCGTATTGAAGATGAATGGCAGCTCCGGTGGAAGACCTTAGAAGAAGGGAGGTACACTTATAGGCTGTTCCCAAGGGTGACTGCAAGCTTTCAGTACCCACCTGGATTCGTTAGAACTAAGGTGACAACGTGGCATGGTGTATTCCATGTGTACATGTTCCGGGTTTGACTAGCCATTACCAATAACTGCGTGCACTGCGCGCAGCACATAGATGACCCGGAGCACCGCCTACTTCGATGCCCCGCCTATGGTGGACCGCGAGCTGCGGTAGGCCAATCCTGAGGGCAACTACCGGCCATCTTGGAGTTTTTGGAGTTGGACAACACATTTTTGCGGCCATTCCTTCGGAAGGGAAACGAAGAGTAAGACAGGATGTGACGGGATGTGAGTTCGTGCCAATAGTGCAACTGTTGAACCCGCGAAGCCGGGTCTAAAACAAATCGAACTATTTTTATTGTTATTTATGTTTATTAAAAGAATCATTTATTTTATATTATCTTGAACTTCATTGAAATGTTATTTTGAACTTTTTTATTATTTATTTGAATCTTGTATGAAATTAATGAACCCTCGAAGACAATTTATTTTATGTTTATTTAATTTATGTTATATTGATTGCTTGTCGTTTACTACCTGATATGCAGAAACGTTCCGGAATTCAGTACAACTGGACTACCGCCGAACCCGATGAACCGAGGCTACACCGGGAACTAGCAGCTAATACACCCCGTGCTGCGAACACCCGACAACGATATGTAATTATAATGACTAAAAACTTTTTGCAGAATTGTATAATTTAAAAAAAAATTACCTTTATTTAACAATCTGCATAATTAATGTACTGCACAGGAACGCCCAATTTGGCGTTAATAAATGCGCGTTCGGAGCCTTTTTTCTGCGTACCGCGTAGGCGCATGCAGCTGGTTGACCGTTGACCTGTGCCCTAGAGTGATAGCGTACATGCGTGCGCGCATGTGCGCGAGCGTGTGTGCGAGCGAGCGGGCGTGCGTAAGTGCGTGCGAGTAAACGTGGGTTCGTGCATGCGTGCGTATGTGTGCGTAAGCGCGTGCGTGCGTGCATGCATACGTGCTTGCTTCCATGCTCGCGCTTGTGTGCGTGCAAGCATGCGTACGTGCTTGCGCGCGCGTTTACGTGCGGGCGTGCGCACGGGCGCGAGAGCGTACATGCCTACGTGTTTATGCGCGAGCGTCTTTGCGATATTTCGCGCCCGCGTGCGTGCAGCAGTGCATGAACGCTTACGTTCTAACAAGCGTGCGAGCGTACCTGTTTGTTAGCGTATATGCGAAATTGCACTACTGCTTCATTGCGTGCATGTGTGAGTGCGCGCGTGCATGGGTAAGTGCACGCGTGCATTCATGTGCCCTAGCGAGCAACGATACATGCTTATGTATGAGAGAGTGAGCGAGCGAGTCTGAGTGCGTGCGAGCACGCGTGCGTGCGTGCACGCGTGCGAGCATGAGTGCGTGCGTGCGTGCGTGTGCGAGGACGTGCGTGCGTGAGTGCGAGGGTGCCAGCTTGCGTGCTCACTGGGGTGCGTGCTTGTGTGCGTGCGAGGGTTCGTAGGTTCGTGCGTGCGTGTGTGCTTGCTAGCGTGTATGCTTGTGTGCAAATACACATGCGCGCTTGTGTGCGTTCGTGCTTGCTAGCGTGCGTGACAACGCGACAGCGCACGCGCCTGCATGTAAACTTGCGTACGTACCTGGGCAGGTTCGTACGTTTGTGCTTGAGCACGTGCGTTCGTGCGTGCGTTCGTGCGTGCGTTCGTGAGTGCGTTCGTGCGTGCGAGTGGGCGTGCCTCTGTGATCTGGTGCGCGCTTACGTGGTTGCGTGCACACGTGCGTGTACACGTGCGTGTGTCTGCGCGCGTAGTTGCAGGCGATCGTGGGAGCGTTCGTGCGTTTCTGCTAACCAGCAAGCTAGCAAGCGTATATGAGTGCGTGCACTGGTAAGTGTGTACTTGCGTAAGTCCATGCGTGAACCCGAGCGTTAGTGAGTGTGCGCGTGCGCGAATGCGCGGGTGCATGCGTGCGCTGGTGCGTGCGTGTGTGCGTTCGGCGTGTTTGCGTGCGTATTTTTTTGCGTACCTTTTCGCCTGCGTATATGCTCGCAGGCGTGCGCACTTGCGTGCGAGCGTGCTTGCAAGCGAGTCAGTGGACTTGCGTGCAAGCTTGCGTGTGTTCGTCCGTACCCGAGTGCGTGTGTGTGCACGTCCGTGAGGGCTCGCATGCGTGCGTGTTTGTAGGCGGGAGAGCGAGGGAACGTGCGTGTGTGCATGCTTGCCTACGTGCTACGTTGCGTCCTTACCTGCGTGCGTACGCGTGCGCCTATGTGTGCGCACACGCACGTGCGGGCATGTATGTGTGTGAGAGTACGTGCGCCAAGCAGAACGCGTGCGCTCATGCCCGTTAGGTACGGGTGTGCGTGCGTGGATGCGTGGGCGTTTGCGTGCTCGCATACTCCTGTACGTACGTGTACGGTGCGTGCGTGCATCGGCATGTGCATCTGTCTGCATGAGGATGCGTGCTTGCGTGCGCGCTAGCCGGGGTGCGCGCGAATGTCCGCGTGCGGCCGTGTGAAATTTCCTGCGCGCGTACATGGGTGGGAGGGTGCAATCGTGGGTGCGTGCGTACATTCGTATTTGCGTCCAAGGGTGTGTGCGTGCGTCCGTGCGTGCGCGCAGGCATGTGTATGCGCGGCGTACTTATTCGGGATTGTGCTTGCCTGCTTGCACGCCTGTGTTCGTGCCCGCATGTGCGTGTGGGTGTGCGCGAGCGAACAAGAGATTGTGCATACGTACGCGCGAGCCGGAGAGCGAGTAATGGAGCATGTTTACGTGCGTGCGTGTGTACTAGTGTGCGTGCGTGCTGGTTGGCGAGCGTGTGTGCCTGTATGGAGGTATGTGTGCGTGCGTCTGTGCGTGAGAGCGAGCGAGGGTGCGTAGGACCTTGTGGCCGGGTAAGCGTATCTGTGTGCGTGCGTGTTCTTGCCTTCGTTCACGCGTGCCTGCGCGCGTGCGTGCGCACTTTTGTCCGTGCGTCTGTGCAAGCGAGTGAGCGAGCGTGTGTGCGTGCGTGCGTACGTACTTGCGTGCGTGTGACCGTGCGTTAGTGCTTGAGAGCGTTCGTGCGTACGTGCGTGCTTGCGTAAGAGCGGGAGAGACATGTGTCTGCGTGCGAGCGAACGAACTAGCATGCGTATGTTGCGTGAATGCGTGCGTACGTAGGTGTGTACTTTCGTGCGTACTTGCGTGCGTGCGTACTTGCGTGTGTGAGTGCGTATTTGCGCGTCCGTGCGTACTTGCATGCGTGCGAGCGAGTATGCGTGCGTGCGTGCGAGCAAGCGTGCGTGCGTACGATTGTACTTGCGTACGTCCAAGCGTGCGAGCGATCAGGCGTGCGTGGGTCCTTGCATTCGTGCGACGGTGTGTATGTGCAAATATGGGGTACAAAGTCAGGGCACACACCGGTACCTCACCGAGGATGCGAGGACTTTCTTTATTGCGAGGACTAATTTTGCGACCTCAGAACGTTTTGTACTTATTTTGCTTTTCTACATGAAAAATCTATTGGTTATATACCTATAATATTAAAAAGTAGTTTGTCCTCTTAAGAACCCTTGGCGGCGAATCATTAGTTCACGAATTTTGCGGCTGTTTGACGAAGACGGTACTGTGCAGGTGTATAGCATTCGGAGTTTACCGTCTCTATGGGGTCATCTGAGTCGTGTGTATACGAAATCTAAAAATGTGACTATATTGGCCTTGCGTATAATGTAAGCGTATTTTATAGTATTTATGAGGACTGTTATAAATATCAATTTGTTGCATCTATTTTATATACGTTTCAAGCGTTTGCTGTATTTTTTAAAAAGGTTTCGCGGTATTCCGCAGTCCACCGTCTTTTTGGGGTCATTAGAAATGTGTTTATAGGGAATTAAGAAATTTTAAAATAATTGGCTTACAAATAGAGTAAGCGTATTTCATAGAATTTATAAGGACTGTTATAAATATCTATTTGCTAAATGACTTAAAGTCTGTTGACTTGTATTTTAAAGAAAAAAATTAATATACCCTACCTGTACTTCCTCCTCTCAGATTTTACCTGTATTTGTTTCTTTAGAAATCCAAAAAAATCAAAAACGGGTATTTTTTAAAATCCCTTGTATATCTTTCTAATTTCAAAGGAGGTTATATTTTAATTAATACATTTTTGTTCAATCTCAACAGTTTTTTTATTTGGCAGTAAATTTTCTAAAAATGCCAAAAGATGCATAGTTGAAATGTCAATTACAATGTATACATTTATAGCATTTTTTGTTTGTCAGTTCCTCCCAAAGTTAATAGTTTGGGTCAATCTGCTTTCTTCCCAAATTTGGTACACTTTCAAACCCCTGTTTTGGCTAGATTCTTTGTCAGGTGTTAAATAATATTGAATTTTAACATTGTAAGAAAACCGTCACCTGCATTAAAAACTATAAAGGCTATCCGAGTATATTATTCCCACAAAGATGACGGCGAAAGCATCATTTAGGGATCCGTATAGCCTAATCCTCATTGATAATAATATTGTAGTAATTTTCTTTTAATAAATAAATACCCATAAAGCATATTCTTAATTAAAAGAAAAGTTGTAATCTAGATGTGAGCTAGTTAATTTTGATTCAGATTCCGAAAATTATACACCACCAATAAGTAATGATTATTTTTTGATAAACAGCTACTCAATGTTAATTTAATTATACGCAAGCCGGTCCACTTTGGGTTTGTTTCTATGTATGTTTATTTCGACTTCTTGGTATTTTCAAGCAAATTCTTTATTAAATGTATAAACCTAGTTTAGTTAAGTAAAACAAAAACTAACATGATAAAGGGAGACAAATAAAATTGGACGTTAGAAATCAACCTAAAATATTAGCTAAATGTGTTTTTAATCTGTATTTCAAGCTTTTGCAGAATTATTTAAAAAGGTAGTACGTTTTTTCATAATTTCCCGTCTTTATCAGGGCATTCGAGCAATACACATAAGAAATTTAAAATTCTCAGTATATTGACCTGGCGTAAAATATAAGAAAATGTTACAATGTTTATGAGGACTGCTATAAATATCTATTTGTTACATGTTTTTTAAGCGTTTGCATGATTATTTGAAAATGTGGCACGCTCTTTCGTAGTTTTCCGTCTTTACGTAGTTATCCGATAAATGTGTATAATGGATTTAAAGATTTTAATATATTGGCCTTGCGTACAATGTATGCGGATTTTATAATGTTTGTGAGGACTGCTATAAATATCTATTTGCTAAATGTTATTTAAATACATATTTCAAACTTTTCCTAAATTTAAAAA
>JAHWXV010074969.1:0-15239 GCA_024586415.1 Phrixothrix hirtus
GCAGCCAAAAATAAAAATCGACGTGTCCGAGGATCTTGGCCGTACATTTTCGAGCTATTAATTGTATGTATTATTCCACCCAAAACTTCCACACGGTATAGTTAATATGGTTAATAAGCGATTTTGTATTATTTGTAGAAAGTGTTACTTTAAGAAAAACAAAGTGAAAGTACAATTACATTTTTTTAAATGAAAAAGGTATGTATGTTTAAACTTAAAAATTCTCTTAAATACATTGTTATTTTCAACAGATAAGATAAACGAATAAATATTAAAAGTTGGTAACGGAATGGTACAAACATTAGTGCAGTGATAAAATTCACAAATTGTTGTATGTTATCAATTATTTTACTAGCCGTTGCCTTTAACGTTTTAGTTATAATTTTGTTAGTCATATTCACCTAAGTATCCCGAGGTATCATTAGGTTCATGTAATTGGTGCATGCGATCACAATTGTTTTTTAGCATTATGGGTATACGCACAAAGATTTCCCGATCTACCTCATCCTAATTATAGGTTGCTGGCTCTACTTAAAGAACGGTTCGATCGTATTGCAAGTGTATCTTATGAAAAGATATTTTTAAATGAAGAAAATGAATTGTCAATAACTCTAGCGATTGTGGGAAATGCATAAGACAGCTAGGTAGGGATTCGGAAATTAAAAAATCCTCAATCTCCAAGTGCATTAAGCAAAATAACTTCTACTTCTATCATTTTTTATTATATCAAGAATTAATTGAAAATAATTTTGAGAAGAGAACAACGAACAGCGTTCTGTAACTGGGCACAAAATAAATTAACAGAAAATGCAGATTTCTTTAAACTTGTTTTGTTTACTGACGATGTACATTCCATAGAAATGGTTTTGTAAATAGACACAATTATCATTACTATGGTCCATGTAAATAATTATCAGCATAAGTGGAGTTTGGGATGGAATAATACACAATTTTGTGATAGTTCCGTACATTTTTCAAGGCGTCACCTTATAGGATCGCGCTTTTTAAACCTTCTGCAAGAAGAATTTCCTGAATTAATTGCAAATGCTTCCAATTTTGTAAAAAATCAAATGTGTCTACGGCTGAATGAAACGCCAGTGCACTTTAGTCTAAATATTAGAGGATATTTAAATGGACATTTTCCTGAGAAATGGATAGGGAGAGTAGGTATGCTACAATTTAATTGTTAATCTTTTTATTGTAATTTTTTAACTAATCACGAAACCTAACACTCACAGATTTTTTTGTGGCGAGCTATTATATCCGATTTCTGCCGTCTTGCGCCCACTACTCCAGAAGATATGATTGAAAGAATTCAACGACCCTTTCAGCGTATTACACCTGTTAAGATAAACCATACAAGGCAGTCTTTAATAAGAAGAATCGAGATATGTTCGGCGCAAAATGGTAGACACTTTGAGCAATTGTTACAATAACAAACTTCTTGTTTTTTTAATATGATATTAAACATTTCTTAGAATACTTTTGTGTTTATTAATACATTACGAGTCTTTTAGTGTTTATTTTGATTTACGTCTTACTACAATGCATTATTAATTTATGACAATAGCTACGTTTATTGCCAATTAATTTGTGTTATGCATTTTTTTAAAAACCAAAATATAAATAGTTTAAATTTTTTCTATTAAAAGCATAAGCTACCCTTTTCTATAGAAACAGTAAAACAGCTTTCTTAGTGCCATTTTGGTGGAAGCTAGTGTAAAAAGAGGTATACGTATATGATATCAAAGTAAAGGTACCCTGTATATTAACAAAATACAAATAATAACAAATCTCTTACCATAGTCTTGATACCAAGCAAAATAATAATAGTTGTAAATTTTAACAAACAGCGCAATCGCAACCGTGCTTAAAGGAAGTAATAAGGATAATGAAAGTACTTACGGCTTTTTTGTGCTGATACTTGCATCTTTGGAATTACGAAGCCTACAAATTGGAAATAAATTAAAATATAATTTTATTTTTAATATACTAAGTTTACGAAACCATACAGAAACAATTCTTTATCAGATTACATTAAAAACGCATTTTGTGAAAAAAGTGGATGTACGCAGTTTACAGATCAAGCCTAAGAAATGAATTAAAATCTATAAAATTAACCCATTAATGCCACATGGTTGATACTATCGATATTACCAATTAGCGCAAGGGAATACTTAACCTATACGTTATTTCTCATAGTAAAGCTGAATTGAGTTGGTAGTTTCAAGTAATTAGCTAATCTGCTTTCCTTTTTGATACAATAGTGTTGTGTAAAACAGCATGTTTTCTGATTACAGATGATAAGTGATAAAACTTAAATATTTTTACATAATTCTTAGGTGTATGTATAACTTACGGTACTACTAGTATAAATATTCCCAAGTATTCCCAATCTGACCCTTTGTTTCCAATAGATGTACTCTAAAACATAGATAGGTCGTTAACGACCTATCGGGCTTTAGAGGTACCTTAGCATGAATGCATATCTTTTCTCTATTTGAATTAGTCCTAGTTATATTGTTAGAGTATTTTATATACATAAATATTATTTTAAAATACATTGCCATTATATAGTGCAACTATGTTATTTATATAGAAAACAGTACATACGTTAACATAATATGAAATTTGATTATTTTTGCATAATAAAAAATATTTTATTTTGTTGCTAAGAACTGCTGTTTGTAATATAAACATTATCGTCCTTACTCATTCCGAAAGCACATATTTTTACACTAAAACAAATAATTGATTGTTGTCTGGTTTGTCAAATTGATATGTGAGAAGAAAACAATGTGTTTTATTCGCAGAAGCAACTGCTTACATAAGGCTTTATGACTTATTAACTATCCAAAGAGAATTTTACAAAGGAATTTTAAAATGTTTTAGTTTATTTTGTTACAATGGCTCTTAGGTTGAGTTACTGCGTTCAATTTGATATTAATCAAAGAGGGAAAGAAAAAGAAGAAAAGCAAGGATTGGGCCTCGGAGAATCTGCAGTTTTAAGATTTGCAGATACTCTTAAACGTTATTATGGATAGCGTTTTCTTTATATTTTGATATTCTTTTTACTTCTGTGAAACTTATTAGAAGTCTGAGTAAAAATTGGTTCTGGGCTACAAGAACTGTTCGTGATAAAACGATAAATGTTGTCTGATGGGAACAGCAGAAATGAAGAAACAAGATCTCGGAGTAATGGACAATGCAATTTACCAAACTAGTGGAATTGTTGGTGTACGTCGGAAATACAACAGCATAGTAGCAATTTAATTAAGTGAGGTCAGAATGAATCCTATACAGAAATGGAATAGGTACTCGGCAATAGAAAAAAAATTGAAATTGATCAACCAAGTGTTACCAAGCGTCACAATAAATATATTAGGCGGCTTTGATCAATTGAACAACCACGTTTCAAACTGCAGAATAGGTTTCCGTGGAAAGAAGTGGAATACACTAATTGTGGATTGGTTTTTAGACATTTGTGTTACAAATGCGTATATTCTTGAATGTCAATATAGCTGCAATAAAAATAATGTGGAATTTAGACGGAATATTGCTGGGGCCTTTTTAATGAAGTACAGAAGAAAAAGCGATAAGCCAGGATGAAAAAGAGTTTCTATCGTTCATTCTTTGTTGGATAATGGAGGCCACATTATTATTACACAGCAAAATAGGCTTAGGAGTCAGCTATGAAGAAATAAAACGACAAAAGCTTGCAAAAGGTGTAATGTCCCTTTGCATGACAAGTGCTTCTCTCAGTATCACAAATAATAAGAATAATATTTTGTAACCTTTAAAAATAAGTGTATATATTATATTTCAACCAAATAAAACGTTATTCAAGAATTACGCATATTTATCAATAGTTGTCCTAGAGCCCAGTGGGTCATTATCCCGTATTTTGCTAAAGCAATAATAAAAAAAATAAATATTTATGGAAACTTTCACAGTTATTATTCATAATTAAAACAATTTTTTGGTAAACTGTGTAACTTTAATAAAAATAAAACGTTTCGAAAGCTATTTGCCTTCTTTTTCAATAAAATTGAATTGAATTGTCAATTTTATTGAAAAAGAAGGCAAATAGCTTTCGAAACGTTTAATTTTTATTAAAGTTACACAGTTTACCAAAAAATTGTTTTAATAATAAAAAAAATGTTTAGTATTAGTTAAGTATTAATATAAAATCGACAATGAAACTTTTATAATTGTGGGCATTAATGGGTTAAAAGTAAACCATTAAATAATATTACGCTGCTTAAGTCATTTATTTAGAACTATAGTCAATACGTCATGCAATAATTTGGTCTAGGAATGATTTGTAACGTTTAAGAAGATTTTATAGTATTGAAAGTAATAAAGATAACGTATCTTATATAAACATAGAGAATATGAATAAAGTTAAACTTAAGGATTTGTTTTATTACTACTTATTAATATTTTGAATTTGCAAATAATTTATTTCTTATTTTACCAATGAATATGTCAAAATCAAGCGATGTCAATGTGATATCCGAAATATGAGTTTAATATCTCCTGTGAAAGGCAGTGGGGAGCATCCGCTAATATGTTGCATTGCTTTTTAGAATATGGCACACAATTAAAATCCATAGCATTCACTTATTCTTCATTGGCCGTATTAGGCATTAGGTTATGTATTATTAACATTTATGCTTTGGACGTCTCAGGAATTTTGTACCTGTTAGTTTGTAGTGCCTAGGCTTTTCCATCTTGTTCTGTGAACTATTATAAGGATGTGAATTTTGTACTACTTTAGTTTATAATAGTAACTAGTATTGTAATGAACCTATACCGCAGCAGTCCATTTTCCTCTTGCACATAATTAATTTAGTAAATTACGAGTATAAACGCACTGCTTTATGACGGTATAGTTCCATTAATTGCATTTGTTTTTATTTAGTTAAAATTATTTAGTTAGGCCCTGTATTTATCTTCAATTGATTATCATATGTATAATTAATGACTTTTTTTAACAACCGTTTATCATATTTATTTATTGAGTTTTGCTTTAATTATTATTTGTATAATTACCACTTAACGAGTTTATTCATCAATTTGCATTTAATTACGGTTACATTAATTAGCATTAAGATTCCATATGTTTTTAAATTTATTGTATTATATTAATCAAAAGGGTTCAAGATTCTTGACCTCAGTAAACGTTATTTTGCTTATTTAGGTCAAAGCGTTTGAACTTTATGCAGACAAAACCACATATGTTCGACATTGATTAGATAAGCGCATCGTAGTTTTGCATTTCGATAAAAATTTTATGTTAATTGCACCAATTTAGCCGCTTTATTTTTAATGACATGTAACTTAATTATTCTAAGAAAGATCCGTATTGTATTCCGCCATATGTCACTTAATTCTTAGTAACGTAAATTAGCCTAATTAAACCTGTATCATTATTTTTATTATTTCTACGAGTATGCAAACAGTTCTATTAATAATATTTTTACTTTACACACGCATTAAATTACGCATACATTGATGTACTAATTTGCTATAAAATACTTTAATTAACGAAGTTAGAACTAAAGAAAGTTACTTCACCTTGGGTTTGGTGATAGCCGTTTAGTATTTAAACACGCGCTCAAAGCCGGGTTCTTCAGAGTTGTTCCCCCTTTGAATTGGGCAACATCTCGCACGAGACATATTCTATAGCCAGAGCTGGTAGAATCATTTCAAATCTATGATGTAGGTTAGAATTACCACCAGGTATAAGCACGGTAATTTTAAACCTGTAAAACTTTGCTAAATTCCGTTCACATCACGCAAAAATAGAAATTCAAAGTAAAAGATCAATGCTTTTGTTACGGATCGTAGTGTTTCAAGGTGACGAGATAGTGCGATCTATTAACAAATAAAGGATCTGACTTGCACGTGCGTCAACTTGCATTGCGCAACCCCGAGGCCAATTAAATAAACTTTATGGAATTCTCATTTAGTTGGTGATTGTTGATAAATATAAACGCATACTGGATTGTGTGATTGCAGTCCTTTACTTCCGGAAATTCGAGAACAGACCCCATTCAGAGACAGGGGAATTCTCATCATTGCGGGTAGAGGTGCCCAAAGACCGCCCGTCGGCACTCTCCTGATCCCTTATTTAAACCCTGCTTTAATTATGAACAGTTGTACACTACCTGAGAGTTACCGAAATTGTTTTGCACCCGCGTTAAAAACTCAAACAGAAAACTTACACGCATAATGCACGTTACCAACGCAATTTTGAGATCTATAACCTCCATATCAATAGCAACGGCGAAATATTGATAAAAAGGGCACTGTCATGCCATCTACATTTAACGAAACAAACTAAACGGCCGTCAGTTGATTTAAAAGTGGAAAACTGGAATTATTCAAATAAGTTGTAAATATGATTTCTGATTTATTGTTTAAATATTAACTGTTCTTTGTTGAATTGTGTTATTAATGAATACACGAAATTACAACGAAAAGATGTTTACATTATTAACGTAATATAGTATCAAGAGCTATGACCGGTATACACATACACCGCAGGTCAAATAATAATACTTAACCGACTCGACTAAATGTGAATCATGACTCACAATGGGGAAAGGCCTTGTAAATAGTGTACATATTAATAGTAAGCTTTAAATAAATAGTTTTCAAAGCGACATAGTTCAGTTCTGGACCTAACCTCCTACTTGTAAGCTATCCCATGGCATTAGTAACCCTGTTCCAACCTCAGCTGATACCGCAAGAGCCAGGGGCACGTTAGAGCACCAGTCCCGTTGAAGCTCTATATTTATCAATAAAATAGCTTTTCATAAAACATCTTTGTAATAATAGTTAAGTACATAAGGAACTAACTCGCCGCATAACAAAATTTACCCACTTGTCTTTTGTAATGTTTCAGTTCTCAGTGAAAAGTACATAAAGAATTTGCATTCTACTCGGTGATAGCTCAGTCGTGCGGGGATGGTTTTTAATGTAACTCTTAGTAGCTCTGGAAGCTATCGTCTCGATTGGTCTAATGGTCGGGATGTCGGTGAAATAACCAATTTACGGTGGACGTCGTTTATGCGAATGGCGTCGCTCAAACCTAGACCATGAAGCAAACTTTAATTAATGTTGTTTCGGTCATCGGCGGAATTAAAAAGACGAGTAACAATAATAATTTATTTACAGAAATAATTTGGTAATTGGAACATAAACAAAAATGAAAGTTAAAATCGCGCTAGATCGGTAACAAAATAAATATAAATCTCTGATGGCAGACAAAGTAAATTGCTTGCAATTACTCGCGTATGTGTAATAAGTCAGTATTTGTATAAGGCTTGTACGACCACGGTGATTTGAAATTACTACGGCGTTCGGACAACCGGAGGGTGCAATGGTCTTTGGCTCGGTCAAGTTCTGCTCTCTTGATAATTGTGAGTGTAAGGATCGGCAGTATGCTTTGAGGTCTGAGCACGAGCGGGTCGCTTTCAGCGACAGTCGCAGGCGTAACTCGTGCCGGGGGTTGTCAGAGGCGAGGCTTTAACGCGTGCTCATGAC
Organism: Phrixothrix hirtus; assembly: GCA_024586415.1. Taxonomy (NCBI): domain Eukaryota; kingdom Metazoa; phylum Arthropoda; class Insecta; order Coleoptera; family Phengodidae; genus Phrixothrix; species Phrixothrix hirtus. The sequence goes on from JAHWXV010074969.1 coordinate 7,555, forward strand.
TCAGGTTGCCGCACAGCACGGCGCTAAGCCTCTCTATGGAAAAGGCCTCGTCTGAAAACCGAAAGCCAGTAACATATCTGCAAACGACGGACTGTTTCGCATGGCGAATGATTTCGGTACAGCGTAGCCGTACGTCCGCTATCGTTACAAATCAGCGCACGACGACGCTGAAGGACGCTTGGCGTTGTTCACGAACAGTTACAGAGCAACTTGTTTGTAATCGACCCAAAGGTGGTTCAGTTCTTAATTCGGCGGTGGTAACGCCAGGAACGCTCAGTTACGAGGGTTCCTGAGGTTAGATTATTCTAAACTCGATCTATCTTTGCCCCAGAGCAACGAAGATTAGAGCATCGTTCTAGAATCTCTGTATTCAGATCTCTAGCATACGGAGTATTTCAAAGGTTTGTTCATCTGAACGGCAATCGGGATTTTAACAGGGTTGACAAGTCCAAAGGACGTCGCGTCAGCGTCGCTGTAAAAATTAATAACAAAATAGCTTGACTTTACAGAAAAGCTTTTACGGTCTTTGCACTAGGCAGTATTCCGTACAGAGTTTCATACGAAGACTGATTTGCAGCTAGTGAAAACATCTTATTTATGCTTAGATTTGTGTTCGCGTTTTTTGTTCAACGAACATCAATTCGAATGGTTTTCTCTGTTTTATATCTGATCACTACGGATAACAATTACATGTGCTTTAAACAATTCGTTTGCACAACATGACGCAATATTTCACAATAGCTTTTAATTAGTTTTGACTGATTTACTAATATTTGAATCATCAGAGATTGTTGCTTGTGTTAATTATGATTAATTATCGAAACGATCTTGACTGATTTCGGACGGTAACTGATAATGTTTGCTTTAGGTCATGTAATCTTTATTAATTAGCTTAGAGCATTTTTATAACAGCTTTTAATTAAGCAATTTTTCTATTTATAATTTAAACTAAACTTGTACACTCGCGCGCGGTATCTGACACTTTCTTAAAGTTTGTTATGTCTTTAATTTAGTCTTACTAATTACACTTCCGGAATCACTAATACAGCGAAAACGCGTAGAATTCTCTGAATTCCATTAAATCGCGTTTCGAGTTATTATGGCGTTTCGTAGATACATTACACTTTCACAGAAAAAAAATTTGTTGATTTTCTTAGATTCCAACACTATTCAAGTATTCATTTTCATTAAGTTCTGGAGAATGATTCTCTCGTCATTAAGACTATAGCAAAGAATAATGTACAAAGTTAAACGATATTTATGTTAAAAATTGCAGCAACGATACATATTAAAGGATACATTAAATGAAGTTATACTAAATATACCACAGAATCGACCATTATCTGTCTCAAAGAAAACGTTGACCAAATCAACCAATTCAGTGTTAAGCAAATTTTCTAACAATTTATAAGAAACATTGATAGTCTTTATAACAAGAATTATTTTTTAATGCGTATGCAAGCGACCATTACAATTACAACGTAAGAATTTTAGATGAAGTTTCGTCTGGTATTTAATGCCTCTATCTCTCCGTCCTTCCTCTTTAGCCATACCTAACAATTCAATTAAAACTTCTGTAATTGCACTTATTTATCTCACATCAGCTTATAAATAATTATCGACAATGTTTAATCATTTAGAAAGATTTACAGTTTTACTTTCCAAAATAAATGGGCGTGTAGATTTTCCAGCTATTTCAAATTTGTGTTTTGGATTTAAGAAGCGGCTTTCTTGATAAGTTTTGTTATCAATTCCCGATCAATTATTTCATTTTAACAGAAGAAAACACCAGTATAGTTTAAATAACTCATCAAAAGCTTGAAGGCCTACTTCTTTGTAATTTTACATTTTTATAGAGGTAAAAGTAACACTTTGTATCAAGTACTTCATTTACGTCCCATTATAATTCGTTTTCTGAAAGCCACCTCTATTAATTACATGTCAAGTGAAATGAAATTAATCTTGTAAATTGTAAATTTTAGACTTAGCGACACCTTTCAAAATTGTTTCCACAATTAGGAATTTTTTTTACTTTCTCTTACGTATATGAAATATAATATAGAGAAAATCATGTTTTCGGTGAAAATTTTTGATGTCCAGTTTTTAGGGGAAATACACGTTTTCAGGTCTCCTGAATCCAAAAAACATATTTTTTGAAATTGGTTTGTGTGTGTGTGTTTGTGTGTGTGTGCGCGCGTGTGTGTGCGTGTGCGTGCGTGCATGCGTGCGTACGTGCGAGCGTTTATAGGTGCGTGCGTGCATAAATGCATGTATGCGTGCGTGCGTTGTCTCACACCGGATTTTTATAAATTATGATAGGTTTAGGAAATTAGCATAATAAATAACGTGGCGCAAAGTGAAAGAAAAGTGACAGATATAAAATCTAAAATAAACTTAGAGGGCTAAAAGCGTTCCGAATAGTAAAATATTTTATAACAATATTTGTAGTAAAACTCCTTAAGATAAAAGTTTGAAATATATTGATAAAGATCTTTCAACTGTACCTTATTCAGAAAGTAATCCTTTGTATTTATTTGGACGCCTACGTAAATTTAATAATTTTTCATATTTTATTAATTGTAAACATTATTGTATATATTTTAATATAATTAAAATTGATATAAATATATCATTCGTTATTATAAAAGCTATACCGGTGTTTGGCTCGTCCTTCATAATGAGAGATTAGTGACTGAAGGAAAATGAATTAAATTCAAGCTATATTAAATTACGACGGATTAGTTGAGACGGAAAAGGTAGCGCAGTCCGTTGGATACAGAACACACGAGGATCTGGTACACAGCCATTCGACAAATTGTAAATATAATATTAATTCTAAAAAAGTGAACAAAAAGCTAAGTTATAATGAAAAACATAAGAAATTACGTCGATAAACTAATCCTTATTTCGCAATAGCACTTCGTAGAGCGTGACTTAAATATAGAAGGTTATTACGCGAAATTTTAATAATTAAATTAGAAGAATTCAATCAGGGGAAACTATAAGTACTGAATGGTGAAATTAAAACAATGGGCTCAAGTTAGTCAAAGTAATTCAAGTTCAATTGAACAAAGTCATAAGGTTCCTTCAGAAGCAGAGGCACGTGTTATCTCCCTTCTGCTCAACGTGGAAGATATAGGCGACACTACAGACAACTATTTTAATTATCGCGAGAGAATTCTACGAGCAAACTTCATTGATAAAGATTAATGGCGATATATTTTAGCTAAAGTATTAACATGAAAACTATGGAAGCATATACCCAATTAAGTGACGAAGACCTAAAGCATTATTCGCATGTCAAAAACGCTATATTAAGAGACTTCTCAGTAGTGGTGGTATTTTTAGAAAGAAATTGCGGCATTCTAATAAATGAGACAACACAACATGTCCCCGGCTCCGAATTCGCAGCCAGAATAAGAGCAAGCTTTATGAATTGCATTGATAAAATAGATAAATGCGCTCCAATAAGCGATTTATTTATGGCAATTTTGTAATCAGCATGCAAAAGCATTTAAGGTATATCCGTTCGATCACAAACCTAGAAATTCAATGCCCGCAAACAAGATAGCAGAACACCGGAAGATGGTATATTCCGAGCGAACACACTTTTTCCAACACAAAAGAAAATCCAATACCACAAAGATGAAATCGGCAGAAAGGAAGTTAAAGGTTTTTCAAACAAAGGGGATGAGGAAATGTGACAACAAAACAAACAAATAATGCACTACCACAGAAAACATATAAATAAGATACACTAATTATGGCAAATTGGAGCACACTTCGTTCAGCTGCACTCAAAAAAACCACAACATTTCAGTAATTTCGCATGAAATCCAGAAAATGCCGGACTTCTGTTTTCCGAAATTAAAGAAAAATAAAGTGTCTCAATAATTCTAGTGAAATCAGTATTCGTAAAACCGTATCAATTCACAACCGAACGTGTCCACATAAACCGTCTTCTTGCAAGATGCAATAACGAAGCCACCAACAAAAATATTTGTTCAAAGCAACAGACCCACATGTCATTTAAAAACGGTTATATATGAAACCTTGACATGCGATTTAATTTTAAGAATGAACCCGCGAAAAGAAATTGACACAAGTAAGTGCAGTAACACGAGTACAAGTAAGCGAAAAGAATAAAACAAGGGAAGAAACATAGTCTGTATATAATGAGAACATCGAGCCGATACTGAAAAACCCTTACATAATTTACTAAGTACAGATCTAATATTAAATAGCAGAAAAATTCCTGTGACGGCAATAGAATAAGTCCTTAAGCGAAGTTAGGTATAATACGCGAATTGGAGAGCAATAAACGGACAAAGAGTTAAAATCACTGAAAGAAACACGCGTTTAATCGAAAGGGTTCTTATGTAAATTTGAAGAAAAAAACTGGTTACTAGTGCGAGCACTGCTTAGCAATAGAGCAACAAGTACCTAGGTAGGATTTCAAAAACCATGAGTTCTAATACCTCCATCCCTACAAGTAAAGTTGCAGGGCCTTACTCACGATCCAGCAAATAAATTTGCACAGAGTATTGTCACAATATCGCTAGTTACTATAATAGGAGCAATAAAAAAATTAATAAAAGGACAAAAAGACCTTGTATTAATATCTTCGACACGCCATAATCTCAAATGTCATTGGACTGTACTTTATGAAGTGTTAAATCGCATAAGTCGAATAAATTATTGACTTCAAATTAGCCTTAATCAACACAATATCTTCTATTCCAATATATTAAAGTCATACATCGAAAGACCACCGCACCTAGTTGCATCCCTGCCCAGGGAATAGGTTTTTTGTGCCAGAAAACGCTTTCGTTTGGCGTTGGTACTAGCTAGCTTACGGTTATGCTGAGTGCGGGGAACGAATTTCCTTCGTTCGTTAATAACTGAAGACTAGCTAGGCTGAGTATTTCTTCTAAATCTTGACGGATGTTCTGATCTATTGCTCTACCATGGGAAAAATGGTTGACTGTTGGATCAAGCTGATTGTCAACAGTGTAGGAGATGGCGGAGATGTTTGATTTGTTTTCAGGAACTTGCTGACTACGTATCCCTTTTTGTAAATACCACTCTACAAAAGTCTCAGGTTAGCCACAGTTTGCCTGGGCGCTTAGTCCAGTTCCCGTCTGTGCACAGCAACAATCGTTTTACCTTCCACAACTGAAATGATTTATATTACGTCGGATGTAACAAGCGTTGCGGTGGTCGTTGTTGTTTCGGGCAGGTTATATGGTTTTCATTTTTGTCTTTCTGTTTAGCTTCGTGAGCTTTGTTCTTTGGAGTTTCGATTGCGCTGGTATTTGTCGGAACCTCCTGGGGTTATATCTGGTTTATTACATACGTTTGATTTATGCCGGGAGGAGATTTGAACTTATTGGTTTAAGTGATCAGTCTCGCAATCCTCGCCCATCCTGACGGCTTCAGGCAGCCTTCCAAAATCTTTGCGGGCACACAACTGTACCATGTTTAAGATTCAAATATTCCTATATCCGTTCTAGCGCACTTCCATGGGCAATTTTTCCTTGCTTTCGCACTAAAGCTTGCATGGCTGCGAAGTATAATTTCAGGTTCTCAGCCTGCCCATGACTACCTAAGGGGATCATTTCTTCTATCCGGAAGAAATATCGTGTTAGTATATAGTATGTTTTTAAGTCCTGCAAAAAGTTTTGCACACTTCCTATGAAGCATTATTATTTCGGTACGAAATTAAAACTTTTACTTTTAGAAGCTCTGATAATGCGGCAATTAGTTCGACGCCGGAGGTTGCATTGTAATCCCGTAATTCTTCAATTTTTTCCAAAAATGACATATCAGAAAGTTTATTATGCCTTAATCTCCCTTTGCGAATAGTATTACATTCTAGGGTCCTGTATGATATTTACGTTAGCGACTTACTAAAACTGACTGTTATTGCCTTGCTTGGAATTGCTAGAGCTGATGGCTGGATATCCATCTTGGTTATTTGGCAGTAACAGGAGCACGATTGCTTTGTAATACTAGTTAAACTTATTTCGGGCCTAAGTCTTGTGTTGGCTTGCACTAGGATTTCTGCTATTCATTATTAGTATATTTGACTGGAATTGGCTGTGTTATATTCTTGATTCCGCGCATTTTGTTATCCAATGATTGGATAACTCAAATCCCTGCACGTTGCGTAATTTTCTGTCCTTCTGCTCAATTCCCTGCTCGGGCGCCATTTTCTATTACAACAGTGTCAGTCAGGAAAGTTTGCCTTGATAGAATTACTCAACGAAGTGGGGTATAGTTGATCTATAAAACAGAAATAGAATAGATTTTTTGGGAAACCTGAAAGGACTTACCTTTTAACTGCTGAGGTCTGATTGTACCTTAATTTTATTTGGAATTCTTTTTACCTTAAGTCTTTATGAGCTACTCTGTATATTGATTTTATTTATAGTATTAATATTATTTATTCATTGCAAGCTGAAGGTTTATCTAACAGCTTCATTACCTTGCGCATTTGACAACATTACTCTGACGAGTAGTTATGTGTTCACATTCTTCTTTAGTTCAGATATTAAATCAAGTATGTGCTAAAAACTGTTCAGTTGTTTAATAAGGAATGTCATGGTAAACATGTACAACTTAATTTTTGATTAACCTACCACATCAGTATTTATAGATATATTTATCATGGATAACATTGGACAACAAATCCAATTTTTTTCTGCTGCCTGTAATCTGACGCCTGTTTTTAACTAATTTTGGCACACTTATTTCAAATATCAAAACTATTTTGCTCTATCACATCAAGTTTTTTCGCTATAGCATTTTCATATTTTTTCCATTTGCAAATTTTTAAGTATCCTTAATAAATTTAAATGCTTACATTTAATTCATTAGTATAATGTGCATTTAATAACAAAATACATAATAATTAAATTGTTGCTAGTAAAAGACATTAAAATACCTTTCAGTCATTGTCATAATTTGCATAAGTATATTGCACCAATAGCAGCTATTTAAGTGCTCTCTTAAATACAAATGAAGATGATATTAAATTGTTAGTTGCAATTGCGCTGAAGAAAATACATCTTGTCTACCATTCGAAAATGTGTCAACAGTGCTGATTGGTTCTGTTAAATTTGTGGAAGCTTCATTGTTCCCAGTCAAAAGAAGAATATCAGTGATTTAGTTAAGCAGTTGTACTTAGCTTACTTTGGCGTGAAACTTGCAAATCAAGACAAGTTGTGGGCTCCTCGCCAAGTGTATAAACCACGTGTGGAAAATTTACGACAATGGAGCTAAGGAAAACGCCAAAAATTAGTTTTTGGCATTCCAATGATCTGCCGCGAACAGAGAAACAATGTCGATGATTGATATTTCTGTTTAGTCCAAGTTTCGTGTTATAATAAGAAAAATAAGAATAAAATTGTGCATCCTAATCTTGACTCAGCTATTCGACCAGTGCCTCAGTCCGATGAAATACCTGTGCCAGTTTATAGAAAGCTTCATTTACTTGAGGATGAGGATGATCAGGATATGCCAGACGCTCTAGAGGAGTAGGACCTCGATATTGATTTTGAGAACGAAGATTTAATTTCGAAGTCTGGACCACAACGTTCTACTCAAGTAGAATTGAACGACTTAGTAAGAGATTTGGGTCTATCAAAGGAATCATCTGAACTACTTGCTTCAAGATTACATGA